>APFE030969696.1:0-33100 GCA_000404065.3 Pinus taeda
GGGGGGTGCGCAGGGGTCCGGGGGGGCCGATCCCCTCCGGCTAGGGGGTCCGGGGGCCAGTGGTCCCCCGGCGGGGGCTTGGTGGCAGCGCCCCCGAAGCTAAAAACAGATGTAAATTTGCCTTGTAAAAGTATAGTAATTTCTAGTCAATCTGGGCTGTTCATTAGGCGAATGATTTGATGGTAGAACTTATGTTTAGTTTAGGGTTTTTTGCCCTAGAAGGCAACCCCTCTCTTTGTATGAGGGCATTGTATTTGAGGTTGTGAGATAGATGTGTATTCCGTGTGAGCGAGAAACAGAGAGGTGAGACTATGAGAGAAGACAGAGGATATTACAGCGGATTTGCTGTAGGTTGTGTCTCTTCATTTTGTTGGATAATAGAAAGGAAGGACTAGCTGTTCGGGGTGGACGTAGCCCAAACTGGGTGAACCTCGTATATCTGTGTCTCTCTTGTTTTGTGCGTTTTTTTCTGTGTTTATATTTCTGCAATATTTTATGTGTTCCATTGCTCCGTAATATATAATATTTTAACAGCAGAATGCTTTTCTTCTTAAGGAAATAAACGGAGAGGATTTTCCAGGAGGGCCGATCAATGGTCGACTGCTCAAGCGGTACCACTTCTAAGTTATCAAACGTTGCTTCCACTATCATTGTAAATACCATTTTATTTCAGTTTCGTTAGAGTTGTTCAAATTAGTCTTTAAGTCATTTTAATGTCAAGTTTGAGTCAGTTTTTTGGTCATTTCAGCTTCGTAAATGAGTCAGAGTCTGGTATTATTTATCAAAACGAGGAGTCAGAGTCCTCCGTCACAGTTCAAAACTCTTTATGCATTTCATGATTAGGTGTCCTGCTCCATTGTCCCAGTTGCATTCAACTAGGGGCATGCCATAATCTGACGGAGAAGGTCATTACAGTCTCATGTCTGGCTCTTGCTGGCTCAGGTCTTTTGTCAATCATCATCAAAGTCCATGACAGTCAGGGTCTGGTCCTTTAAAGGACAAAGGTCATTTCGAGGTATAGGTCTAGGAATTCATCAATTTGGTACTTGAAACATGTCCAGTAGAGCCATGCAGGCCAGAGTGAGGCCCTTACACAATTATGGTTCAGAAAGCTTCATCGTCATGTGGATAGACTCAGACTCTTTCTCAAAACTCTGTTTTGAAGAAAAGTAAAAAAGTAAGATAGAGTCACCTTTTCGTCCTTTTCTCGACTCTTGAAACATGAAAAGGTCAAGTTTTGTTCCTGCGTCATAAAATTCACTGCCCACAAAATATTCCTGGTAATAGTTCAAATTCTTGGTTGTGAGAAGAGTGTTTTTCAGGCTCGTTCCGATTGCAACATTCCCTGAGTCTACCGGCCAAGGTTTTCCCCCAAATGGAAATCCTGGTCCGTTTCCTTCATTTGGAAATGTCGGTGCTCCGTATACGGAAACATTGTCTTTACCTGGGTTAACCATCGGTTTGCTTGTATGGTTGTTTTCAACCTCGATGGTCCCGAGCATCATGACTCATGTTCCACTATCTACTTCGTCTGAACCACGGAACGATGACTCTAAGGTTGAGCCTACACCTTCTTCCCCTCTTTCTTCCTCCTCTCCTCCTTCACTTGGTGAAAGTTTCACATCTAGTAACCAGGAAGAAGAAGAAGAAGAAGAAGAAGAAGTCGGATAAACGTGAGGCCACCTATGCAGCTACTACTCCAAGTACATCTCAGGTTGAACCACCTTCTGCTCCTCTGCGGAAGGTTAAGTTTCCCTGTAAATTGTGCAAGGTGACCATCTTCTTCATGATTGTCCTGGGATTCCTAAGATCTTAGAAGCATGGTCTCATGATCCGGCTCATCCCTCATTGTCCTCTGAAGCTCATGGCGATGCTACCCTATCAACTGGCAACGGTAAGAAGAAAGGGAAGGTTCGATTCCCCTGTAGGCTATGTGAAGGCAACCATCCCCTTCAGCTTTGTCTGCTTATGGATAAAGCTTCTGCCATTTTGGAAAGTCTTACAGCTTCTTCACCCCAACTTCTTGTTGGTTATCAGAGGCTCTCTTCAGACCCTCTCCCTATCGACCAAGAGATTGACTTAGATTCTTCTCTTGTTTGTCCTCCTCTTTCTGAACCTGGCTGTGCTAAGCCTGTTCCAAACTGACCATTGGTCGGAGAGAGTGTCGACTTGGGTTCACCACCTGTTGATCACTCTGTTTCGGAAGAGCATCGTGCTTGTGTTCTTCTCATCTCGTTAGATTCTCCTGAATCCGAAAACGACCCTCCTATCCCCGTTGGTCAAGAGGGTCCTTCTTCGGTTCTTTTAGAGCAAGGGGGCAATCATACGATTCCCCCACCAACTAGTTCGGTCGTTTCCTTCAACTGGAGTCATTTGACTGCCTTCCACCTTCCATTCCATGTGCCTTTCTAGATTATAGTACATGCCTATGATAAGGCAGTACCTGGCACTATCTTGGATGAGGGTGCATCTATCAGTCTTATGCCTTCCACTACTTGGCAAGCTTTGGGCTCCCCACAGCTTGTGCCAGTCGCACAGAATCTGTTAGCGTTTGACGGAGGAACCAGTCAACCATTAGGGATACTTCTGAAGTTCCCTGTTACTTTGGGAGGAAAAATTGTCTATATAGACGTCCTGATTGTCCAAGGTGCTTTAGAGTTCAGTCTTCTCCTTGGCCGTGACTATGTTTATGCCATGGGGGCCCTTGTCTCTTCACTTTTCCATGTGGTTTGTTTTCCACACGATGAAAGAATGGTGCCTATTAATCAATTATCATTCTTTAGTCCCCCTGTGCCTCCTGCGCAATCGTCGTCCCCTCTCGGTTCTTGATCGCAAGCAATACCTTCTTTGCCACAGGTCAATTATGTGGCTACCCGTTCCATCTCTGCCTCTGCTGATGATCATGCAGATGGTCTTGTACATCATGTACTGGGGGCATTGGAACCTGATCTGTCATTAGTGCCTCATGACATGTATTCCTCCCAGAGTGTGGTTCTTCCATCCTGCAAAGACCTCTTGGGAGCCATGTTCTCATAAGGCTCATGAACAGGTGTCCCAAGGATAGTTCTACTCTTGTGTCAACCTCGTTAAAAAATGAAACAAGGTGTCCCGAGGATAGTTTGTTCCTGTGTCAACCTCGTTAAAAAATGAAACGCGAATCCTGGAGCATAGTTCCTTGTCTTGTGTCAAGCTCATTAAAAAATGAACCGAGGAGTCCCGAGGATAGTTTGATCTTGTGTCAACCTCGTTAAAAAATGAAACAAGGGTCATGAGCATAGTTCCTTGTCTTGTGTCAAGCTCGTTAAAAAATGAAACAAGGGTTATGAGGATAGTTCTTTTACTGTGTCAACCTCATTAAAAAAAGAAACACCTCCCTTTCCAAATCAAGTCTTTGGTTATGATCTCGTAAAATCCAAGTCGAAGTCTTTCCAAGATCTCGAAAATGAACCTTCATTCCATCCACCTCGTTGAATGCAATGAAGCTTGGGGGCATATACCTCGATTTGCGTCGTTATGCTGGGGGCATGTGAACTCATAACAAGCATAGTTTTTCGTTTCAAGCTTGTGTAAACATGAAACCAAATCCAAGCAAGCAGAGTTCTCCATGGTTCAAGCTTGTGTAAAAATGAACCCATACCTGATTTACATCTCGTGATTGTCGTTTATCTGCTAAATTCTGCTAGATTGAGCCTTGGTTGTTTCATTCCATTACCACCATCCCTTTGGCTGATCATATGCTTTCACTTGGTTGTTTTTCCCTTCCTGAGGAACCACAACGATGAGTGGTTTTATTAGCCAGTGTCTTGACCATTACATGTTTTGAGTAGTTCCACCATTATCGGAACCAGTTGCTACCCTTTATACCACTCGTTCCTCTAGGACGAGTCACCTTTAAGCTCTTTTTTGACTCGTAAAATATGAAAAGATTGCCGAGTTTTTCCTTTTTGACTCGTTAAACGGAATTAAAATGGAGGTCTACTTTCAGCTCTTTTCTGACTGTTTAAAGACAAAAAGATTGCCGAGTTATTCATTTTGACTCGTTAAATGAAACGAGAGGCGGTATGCTTTAAGCTCTTTTCTAACCATGTAAACAAGAAACAATTGTCGGGCTTTTGTCATTTTAGGCTCGTTATTGGTTAAGAAACAACGTGGTTTCGATTGCTTTTCTACTTTTTCGGGTCAAGATCACTAATCTCGAAAAGTACTCCTTGATCATAATGGTCAAGCGGTTCTTTCGAGTATCGTTTTACACTTTTTCGGGCTCGAGAGACACAACTTTATGAAAAAGCCCCCCCTGGAGTTTTCTTTTCTGTGTCTTTTTCAAACTCCCAAAACATTAAAAAGACTCTGAGTTTTGCCTATGTCGGACTCGTTAAACCCTGACAACATTGGACTTGTCACCATGACGAGACTCGATCTTCTCCTCCCTAGGGCTCGTTAAACTATTACTAGGTTGGATTCGACCGAAGGTCGAACTTATATCACAAGCATATGCTATCCCCTTCAAGCTTGTCTTAAACAATAATTGGGGTACTCGCCAGCAATGGTGGGAGAAAGTTTTGAAATCATCATTGATTGTCTATGGCAGCTAGTCACTCTTGAACATCGACACTTCTGCTTCTTGTCGGGTTGGGACATCCATACATCGTCATTTGGCCTTCTGCGGGTTTGGGTTATCGTTTAGCCTCATTCCATCTGACTCATTCTCTCTCCATTAAAGACTCTAATCCTTTGGTATCTGAATGCTGCCACCCTCCGAAGTCATGTCACCGACATGTTCAAGAGTATAATCCTTTTGCAGTTTACACCCTTGCCTTTTCCCCTAATACTCTGTTTCACCGTCTACCACTTGTTCCTTGTCTCGTGTCTTGGGAGAATGAACACTGCACATGAGACAAGGAACAAGTGGTAGACGGTGAAACAGAGTATTAGGGGAAAAGGCAAGGGTGTAAACTGCAGAAGGATTATACTCTTGAACATGTCGGCGACATGACTTCGGAGGGTGGCAGCATTCAGGTACCAAAGGATTAGAGTCTTTAATGGAGAGAGAATGAGTCAGATGGAATGAGGCTAAACGATAACCCAAACCCGCAGAAGGCCAAATGACGATGTATGGATGTCCCAACCCGATAAGAAGCATAAGTGTCGATGTTCAAGAGTGACTAGCTGCCATAGACAATCAATGATGATTTCAAAACTTTCTCCCACCATTGCTGGCGAGTACCCCAATTATTGTTTAAGACAAGCTTGAAGGGGATAGCATATGCTTGTGATATAAGTCCGACCTTCGGTCGAATCCAACCTAGTAATAGTTTAACGAGCCCTAGGGAGGAGAAGATCGAGTCTCGTCATGGTGACGAGTCCAATGTTGTCAGGGTTTAATGAGTCTGAGATAGGAAAAACTCAGAGTATTTTTAATGTTTTGGGAGTTTGAAAAAGACACAGAAAAGAAAACTCCAGGGGGGGCTTTTTCATAAAGTTGTGTCTCTCGAGCCCGAAAAAGTGTAAAACGATACTCGAAAGAACCGCTTGACCATTATGATCAAGGAGTACTTTTCGAGATTAGTGGTCTTGACCCGAAAAAGTAGAAAAGCGATCGAAACCACGTTGTTTCTTAACCAATAACGAGCCTAAAACGACAAAAGCCCTACAATTGTTTCTTGTTTACATGGTTAGAAAAGAGCTTAAAGCATACCGCCTCTCATTTCATTTAACAAGTCAAAATGAATAACTTGACAATCTTTTCGTCTTTAAATGGTTAGAAAAGAGCTGAAAGTAGACCTCCATTTTAATTCCGTTTAACGAGTCAAAAAGGAAAAACTCGGCAATCTTTTCATATTTTACGAGTCAAACAAGAGCTTAAAGGTGACTCGTCCTAGAGGAACGAGTGGTATAAAGGGTAGCAACTGGTTCCGATAATGGTGGAACCGCTCAAAACATGTAATGGTCAAGACGCTGGCTAATAAAACCACTCATCGTTGTGGTTCCTCAGGAAGGGAAAAACAACCAAGTGAAAGCATATGATCAGCCAAAGGGATGGTGGTAATGGAATGAAACAACCAAGGCTCAATCTAGCAGAATTTAGCAGATAAACGACAATCACGAGATGTAAATCAGGTATGGGTTCATTTTTACACAAGCTTGAACCATGGAGAACTCTGCTTGCTTGGATTTGGTTTCATCTTTACACAAGCTTGAAACGAAAAACTATGCTTGTTATGAGTTCACATGCCCCCAGCATAACGACGCAAATCGAGGTATATGCCCCCCAAGCTTCATTGCATTCAACGAGGTGGATGGAATGAAGGTTCATTTTCGAGATCTTGGAAAGACTTCAACTTGGATTTTACGATATTGTAACCAAAGACTTGATTTGGAAAGGGAGGTGTTTCATTTTTTAATGAGGTTGACACAGTAAAAGAACTATCCTCATAACCCTTGTTTCATTTTTTAACGAGCTTGACACAAGACAAGGAACTATGCTCATGACCCTTGTTTCATTTTTTAACGAGGTTGACACAAGATCAAACTATCCTTGGGACTCGGTTCATTTTTTAATGAGCTTGACACAAGACAAGGAACTATGCTCCAGGATCCCCGTTTCATTTTTTAACGAGGTTGACACAGGAACAAACTATCCTCGGGACACCTTGTTTCATTTTTTAACGAGGTTGACACAAGAGCAGAACTATCCTTGGGACAGCTGTTCATGGGCCTTATGAGAACATGGCTCCCAAGAGGTCTTCGCAGGATGGAAGAACCACACTCTGGGAGGAATACATGTCATGAGGCACTAATGACAGAGCAGGTTCCAATGCCCCCAGTACATGATGTACGAGACCATCTGCATGATCATCAACAGAGGCAGAGATGGAACGGGTAGCCACATAATTGACCTGTGGCAAAGAAGGTATTGCTTGCGATCAAGAACCGAGAGGGGACGACGACTGCGCAGGAGGCACAGGGGGACTAAAGAATGATAATTGATCAATAGGCACCATTCTTTCATCGTGTGGAAAACAAACCACATGGAAAAGTGAAGAGACAAGGGCCCCCATGGCATAAACATAGTCACGGCCAAGGAGAAGACTGAACTCTAAAGCACCTTGGACAATCAGGACGTCTATATAGACAATTTTTCCTCCCAAAGTAACAGGGAACTTCAGAAGGATCCCTAATGGTTGACTGGTTCCTTCGTCAAACACTAACAGATTTTGTGCGACTGGCACAAGCTGTGGGGAGCCCAAAGCTTGCCAAGTAGTGGAAGGCATAAGACTGATAGATGCACCCTCATCCAAGATAGTGCCAGGTACTACCTTATCATAGGCATGTACTGTAATCTAGAAAGGCACATGGAATGGAAGGTGGAAGGCAGTCAAATGACTCCAGTTGAAGGAAACGACCGAACTAGTTGGTGGGGGAATCGTATGATTTCCCCCTTGCTCTAAAAGAACCGTAGAAGGACCCTCTTGACCAACGGGGATAGGAGGGTCGTTTTCAGATTCAGGAGAATTTGACAAGATGAGAAGAACATAAGCATGATGCTCTTCCGAAACAGAGTGATCAACAGGTGGTGAACCCAAGTCGACACTCTCTCCGACCAATGGTCAGTTTGGAACAGGCTTAGCACAGCCAGATTCAGAAAGAGGAGGACAAACAAGAGAAGAATCTAAGTCAATCTCTTGGTCGACAGGGAGAGGGTCTGAAGAGAGCCTCTGATAACCAACAAGAAGTTGGGGTGAAGAAGTTGTAAGACTTTCCAAAATGGCAGAAGCTTTATCCATAAGCGGACAAAGCTGAAGGGGATGGTTGCCTTCACATAGCATACAGGGGAATCGAACCTTCCCTTTCTTCTTACCATTGCTAGTTGATAGGGTAGCATCGCCATGAGCTTCAGAGGACGATGAGGGATGAGCCGGATCATGAGACCATGCTTCTAAGATCATAGGAATTCCAGGACAATCATGAAGAAGATGGTCACCTTGCACAATTTACAGGGAAACTTAACCTTCCGCAGAGGAGCAGAAGGTGGTTCAACCTGAGATGTACTTGGAGTAGTAGCTGCACAGGTGGCCTCACGTTTATCCGACTTCTTCTTCTTCTTATTCTTCTTCTTAGTCTCTTGGTTACTAGATGTGAAACTTTCACCAAGCAAAGGAGGAGAGGAGGAAGAAAGAGGGGAAGAAGGTGTAGGCTCAACCTTAGAGTCATCGTTTCGTGGTTCAGACGAAGTAGATAGTGGAACATGAGTCATGACGCTCGAGACCATCGAGGTTGAAAACAACCATACAAGCAAACCGATGGTTAACCCAGGTAAAGACAATGTTGCCATATACAGAGCACCGACATTTCCAAATGAAGGAAACGGACCAGGATTTCCATTTGGGGGAAAACCTTGGCCCGTAGACTCAGGGAATGTTGCAATCGGAATGAGCCTGAAAAACACTCTTCTCACAACCAAGAATTTGAACTATTACCAGGAATATTTTGTGGGCAGTGAATTTTATGACGCAGGAACAAAACTTGACCTTTTCATGTTTCAAGAGTTGAGAAAAGGACGAAAAGGTGACTCTATCTCTTTCGAGGTTTAATGAGCCGGAAATGACAAGTGCTCAGATGGACCTTTTCTTTTAAGGAGTTTGAAAAGGAATGAAATTGACTACTCTGGAGAACTATGCAAAAGGTTTACCAAACAACCCGTAAAACTGCATATACACCTTGGAGATCATATGAAAACCAAGGAATTTTTGTACGTCAGTCAATCTTCCTGAATGCTGTGTTCGGTGCGTTACGGTTTGCAAGGCGGCAGACACGGCTTCCTAAGGATATAGGATGATAACCTAGTGGGGTCTCCCAATATATACTCGACGGTACATGGGAGCACAATTCCGTACTAGACTGCTATTGAGTCACAAAAGGAGGAATCACCCAACCTTGAGTGAACACAATAGTGACTAGGTTTAACGATGCCGAGCACGTCTCTAGCCTAGACCTCTATGTAATGAGTGTTATGTTCCAATGCGTTGTTAGATTTATTCAGTTCATTTTAAGGTTGATCTGGAATTATGTTTCAATTTTCAGGCCCTATCGTATGTATTCAACAAATCCTAGGATGCAGCCTTAATGAGTAAAACATCTTTCATTTCGATGAACACCTACCTATAGAAGGGCAGAGAGATCATTCCCAATCCAAGAAAACCAAGACAAGCGAATGAAAATACTAAGAACCACAATGCATCAATACACTAATCTCACGATGCATTGATACTACTAATGAAAGATGTAAAATTCGCTTTCCAATTTCTCAAACATGAAAATTCGTAATGAAAATGTACTTTCACTTTCGTATGCTAATTGAATGCAAACTTTTGATTTTCTTTTTGTTTTAAATTCAAAGAAGCAAACAAGCAAGTGTGAAGTGATCGATCCAAACAATTGTGATCTATGCTTGGTAGTGAAGAAATTGAATCAACATAAAAAATTGGTTCAATAATCGACACTAAAAATCAACCAGCAAGAAAACAAGCAACGAAAGAGCCTCAAGAACATCACAAGAAAGTTGTGGATGAACCTTGAACAAAAAAGTAACCCAAGCAAACAGTTTCTCGACAAAACTCCTAAAGGGCTAGGTCACATGGTCTAAAAACACAAGACTCACTCAAAGAAATCAAAGAGACAATACCCTAACCAAAAGCAATTAGAACAAGCTAATGAGAGACAAGAAACAACAGGGGATAAGCAAGATTGATGAACTTAGGAGGTAAAGTTATAAAAACAACTTTACAGGAATCATCGCAAGTGTTACACTGACAACTAGAGATGTCATCGCTAAAATAGGGACCATCGCTAGTGATGCACAGACAACTAGAGATGTCATCGCTAAAATAGGGACCATCGCTAGTGATGCACAGACAACTCGAGATGTCATTGCAAGTTTTACACTGACAACTAGAGATGGTCATGGAAATACACATATTTTCCGTGATGGTGCGATTTCAAGAGTTGTCGCGGGAATTAAACTTGCAACCCGAGATCATTGCGGGTTCAAAGCTATAAAGTGGTGATGACGTCGCGACTGTACACGTCTTTTCCATGATGATCCGATTTCAGGAGTCGTCGTGACTGTGTGACGTTATCCAACGACGCACAGGATTTTACAAAAGAGTGATCGCAATGTCAGCGCGACTGTTAGACTATGTTCTGCGATGATGTAAAAAACAATGGCAAATGAGCCAAAAACTCCCAAACCAGAACCAACCAATCTAACAGACAACAGAGGGACCTCCCAGATCAATCCAGGTGACCCAGAAGACTGTTAATAAATCCCCAAAAGCAAAGAGAGACCAAATTCAAAATCAAAACAAGAGTAAAGAGAAAAACATAGGATAGACTCCCCACTGGAGTCGCCAATTTGTGATGCAGGAAAGTGTTCCCTCTGCGGACAAAGGCAACCCCTCTAGCCCTAGAGTGGGTCTAGTCACAAACAAGGACATATCAACAATAGCTTTCCTTAAACAGTTAAAGTTGGAGGCCTACCTCAACCGCTGGTCGATGGAGTTCCATCGCACTACTCCAGCTTTCGCTTCCTTCTCCTCAATGAGTGATCAACCTGAAATAATGCAAAGGAAATACAACAAAGCACGTAACCGGAAAACAACAATGAACTATTTACTCACAAAGTCAAGAAGTCATGACCTATCAAGTACATTACATACAAGACATAGGAAAACATCATTGATTGCATTAATAATGAAATAATAGTAAGCTTACAGCTAAAGTCTTGACGTCACAAGCCTTCTCAGAGGGATCCAGCCAGCATGTTCTTCAAGCATTCACTCTTGGATGATGGATCTCCACACATACAAAGGTCTCTCTCTCACTCATAAGTTTGGCATGAAATCAAGGGCACTTCACAACCTTCCTCAAGCTATTAACACTCTCACACTTATCACACTCACACCAGCTATCTATCAAAAGCACTAACAACACTGCTCAATCCAAGAAATCACCAACTACCAACTAGCTGATCATATCAAAAGTGAGTGTTTAAATAGGAGAAGGAGCCTCCATGAAATTTGGAAGAGAGATCTTATCCCCAAGGAAGGTAGCACAATTGACGGAACTACCATGCCAGGGAAGGAAGGGCGACACAAACTATGCGAACAACCAGGTTTGGAGTCATCTAGAAGGCCAACTGTTGGAATGAATTCGCCCAATCTGGATCATCGTAGGTACATAACTGAGCTTCAGCGCTGACATCGCTAGTGAGCAATGTAGTTAGTCAGGTCATCGCCAAAGACAACAAATAGCCCCGCGCTAGTGTATGAAATCGGGCCATCGTGGGAATCAGATGTACTTCTGTGCTAGCAGCGTGGATGGACTATTTAGGAGCGCCCTTCAGCTTGTTTATTAAGTCCATAGGCGTGATGAGGCAGATAACTTAGGAAAAGTGGGTCAATTGATAGCACAAGAGAACATTTGTTCAGCATGAGCATGTTTGACTTGGACACATGACATAGTAGATGGACTGGGAGTGAAGGCAGTGACAAATTACTGTGTAACAATCCCTTACAAAGATGTTGGCATAGGATTGATTAAAGATTTTGGTTTACTGGGAAATTTTTCCTTCCTTCCTCCTAACGTATCGCCTTCTATTGCAAATATTCATATGATTTCATCGAATACTATTACTTTGATGATCCTTGGATTTTACTTTCGATTCTAAGGTGGATTCACTTGATGGCGCGATGCCTTTGAGTCCCTTTGAAATTGCATATCAGGCGGTATAGTCGTTTTCTGATTCCTGACCAGTCACGAGGATAGTTTCTTCCTATCTCAACCTCATTAAAAATTGAAACCGGGTGTTTCGAGGATAGTTTTTTCCTGTATCAACCTCGTTAAAAAATGAAACAAGGAGTCATGAGCATAGTTCTTTGTCTTGTGTCAAGCTCGTTAAAAAATGAAACAAGGATTATGGAGCATAGTTCTTTGTCTTATGTCAAGCTCGTTAAAAAATGAATCAAGGGTCATGGAGCATAGTTCCTTGTCTTGTGTCAAGCTCGTTAAAACATGAAACAAGGGTTATGAGGATAGTTCTTTTCTTGTGTCAACCTCATTAAAAAATGAAACAACTCCCTTTCCAAATCGATTCTTTGAGTCTTTCCAAGATCTCGAAAGTGAATTTTCATTCCATCCACCTCGTTGAATGCAATGAAGCTTGGGGGGCATGTATGTTGATTTGAGTCATGATGCCAGGGGCATGCGAACTTATAACAAGCATAGTTTTTCGATTCAAGCTTGTTAAAACATGAAATCGAATCCAAGCAGAGTTCTCCATGGTTCAAGCTTGTGTAAAAATGAACCCATACCCAAACATTACGTGATTGCCATTTTTATCTGCTAAATTCTGCTAGATGAGCCTTGGTTGTTTTCATTCCATCGCCACCATCTCTTTGGCTGATCATATGCTTTCACTTGATTGTTTACCCTTCCTGAGGAACCGCAACGATGAGTGGTTTTGTTAGCCAGCCTCTTAACCATTACATGTTTTGAGTAGTTCCACCATTGCCAGAACCAGTTGCTACCCTTTATACCACTCGTTCCTCTAGGACGAGTCTTCTTTAAGCTCTTTTCTGACTTGTAAAATATGAAAAGATTGCCGAGTTTTTCCCCTTTTAACTCATTAAACAGAATTAAAAGGCGGTCCACTTACAACTCTTTTCTGACTGTATAAAAATGAAAAGATTGCTGGACTTTTGTCGTTTCAAGTTCGATATTGGTTATAAAACGATGTGTCTTCGATCACTTTTTTACTTTTTCAGATCGGAGCCAATAATTATGAAAAGTACTCCTTGATTGTAATGGTCAAGCAGTTCTCTCAAGTATTATTTTATACTTTTTTAGGCTTGGGGGAAACAAATTTACGAAAAATGACACCCATGGAGTTTTCTTAAGTTTTTCTTCTGACTCCCTAAAATTGAAAAACACTGAGTTTTTGCAATACTGGACTCGTTAAAATTTAACATTAAAGGACCTGTTCAATTTTAAACAGGAACGAACCACTCCTTCTTAGGGTTCAAATTTTGAACTAAGTTGGACTCATCTGAAGGGTGAGCTTATAAAAAAGCAAATGTTATCCTCCTCAAGCTTGTAAAAAATAAAGAGGTACTTGCCAGAAATGGTGGGGGAAAAAGAGAAAAACAGACTCGTTTGTTATACTTTGTGTTTTAGAAAAACAGTTAACCACTCTTGAACACGACACTTTTGTTCACTTGGGTTGGGAAATCCTTTGCCTAACAGTTAATCAAACCATACTGAAAGTCTTCAGCTAGTTTCTGGGTATTAGCTTTGGGTCAATTGTTACCAAACCATCTACAGTGTCGTTATGTGTTCAAGAGGTCAGTTCAAACAAACCATTCATTTGCAAAATATCTGTCATCCATTTTGACCATCCCTGAGTCAGTCCTTGCCAATATGTTTCTTCAAAACTTGTTAACAGTTCATATCATTGACTGGTAATCAAGTGGTTTCTACCATGTTCGACTTCGACACATTCATTCAGATGGATAGAATCATACTAGTTCGGGAAGCAGAAATCAAGACCCTAGATCTAGTTTCTACCATCCAGGCTGCAAGGAATTTTGTTATTCATTACACAATGGACTATTCATAAATAGATGGCTGCGCCCATACTGTGTCTATATATGTCTATAATCTTGATGTATTACAAAATCATTCCTGTATCAGAACAGTTTAGTCAGTTTTCTAGTTAGTTTTAATCTAAGTATGGGAATGCCTACCTCGGCGATGATATGTTCACATATAGATATTTTTTGCATTGAATGTTTTTACAAGTTCCGACTGGGGTGTCCACAAGATGATCCTTGAAATGATAAAGTAATTCACTCTTCATAGATAACAAACTCTATTTTCATCTATTACAGACTTCGCACTTTAGGGGGAAATCTGTTGCATAAAATATTGTCACCTTGACATTCTGCAATCTGTGTGAGTCCATTACCACTCATACTTTCCTCCTTTGCAATTCTTAAGCCTCAGTTCCTCATATCAAGCCTTGAAAATAAGAGAAAGCCCTCAAAAATCTCTAAAACTCTGGCTCCGCACTTTCTCTTAGCATTACCTGCGGTCTCGCACCTAATGGTCATGTCTCTTGCGCACCTGACCACTCTGTCTCTGTGTTATGGGTGTGGATCCCTGTAAAAGTCAAAAAGGCGCAAGTATATTCTTAAGAACTCACTTTGAGTCATTTCTAAAAGCTTCTGGAAGGAATCTTGAGGTGGAAAGTTCGCTCCCTTAAGGTTCATGCATCCCATATCTTAAGGAGCTAACCCCTTGATGTGAGGAGCTTATGCCTTTGAAGGAGGACTCTATCCCTTCACAGGTGGACCTGTAACCTCCTTCCTCTGCACTATAAAATGAAGCATTGGGCTGGTTACTTGGGAGGTTGAAAGCTGAATATTTTTGAGGTGAAATGCTGCTGGAACTTAGTCTTCTTAATTGAGCTTTTATGAGGAGAGATTACATACCTCTTTGATCTCATTTGGAAGAGTGTAAGGCTTGTCAAAGTAAAGGAGATTCCTTTTTGGACCCTGGGAAGAGCTTGTTCAACATCAAGGCTGAAAAGGTTGTAAGGTTCTTCTACTTCTAAGTTAATACAAATAAGTTTGTTTTTCTCAATAAGCTGTTGTTTTATGGTTTATTTTATGGATTCCTTGATCACCATAATGGACATGATTTATGATATTAGCTATGTAGGTGTTATCTGATGTTTGCTTGTTTATGATTGCAGGTTCTCAAAAGGAAACTCTTTCAAACGGTTGAAGGATGACTGTTACAAACTAGTGTTGGACTTAAGGTAGGGTCTAAACACCTCTATAGTTTTTATTTATGAATCACATATGTTTAGAGAAAGATAGATTTGTTTTTCTGCTTGTTGCTAGATATATTTTAATACTAGGGAGATCGGCCTTGTCCGCAAGATCGATTTATCCAGCGAACAAACTCGCTCCCCTCCAACCAGCTCTATGATACCCAGTCCTATCACTATCAATTCTTCTCCTAGGAAAGACTCTTCTTCTCCTTTGAAGACCCTCCACTTGGTATCAATAGGCTGCTAGATAATCTGATCCAATTTGGTCAATGTTTGACCCAACAATTAGCAACAATGAAGAAGATACATGTCTTGAACGCTGTTGTTCAACATAAAAAAAATCTGATCAGTGGCATTAGGGGAATTTTGAGGTCTAAAATTGGCCTCGTAAGGAAATTATAAAATAATATTGGAAATAATAAAATAAGATAAGATTACATCATCAAATTTTAGAGTGGAAAAAGAAAAAAATACTTTTTCAACTCGTATTTTCAACTTATCTCCCTATGGGTTTACTCAAATTTCGAGTGGGAACACTTGTTGGATGCAAAATTTGATTCCTCATCCAAGGAGTACCCATGATGTATACTTTCAATGGACCATTCTACACGAAAAATCAAATACATGAAAAACGTGATTGCAATCACATTTTTTTATGTATTTCTCATTTTTTGTGTAGTAGGGTCCATCGAAAGTATGCAACATGGGCACTCCTTTGATGAGGAATTATTTTTTTCATCCAAAGAGTACTCCCGCTCAAAATTTGAGTAAAATATTAGGGAGCTAAGTTGACAATACAAGTTCAAAAAGTAGTTTTATTATTTTATTATTTTTTAATCTTTTTACCTTTTTACCCCAAAAATGGTGAATCATCCCCCATGGTTGACATCATCATCTTGAATCTTATTGGTTCTTATAAAGTTTATTTGGTTGTACATTTTTCTTAGGAGGCCCATTTTAGACCTAAAAGTTCTCTAATGTTAGGGCACAACTGCAGCCCATATTCTTCCACCATTTGTGGTAAATTCTGCCTCATAAAACTGCAGTTCCTTCTCCTCCACAAGGCTGGATACGTCACTGTGTGAGTGGTTTCCTACAACTCCTTGTTTAGCGCCTGTTTGACCCTCAAACTAGCCACTACAGGCTTGCGACCTCACCATCACAGGACAATCAACATTTCGGCCTATTTTAGAGATGTATTACCACTTGAAAATAATCCCAATCTCTCCTTATAAACTCGGCCTAACAACAGAGTTCCACTCCCTTCAAAATAGTCCCAAGAAAACCCAAACAACTCCCTTTCTCCTTGTTGAAGTAGCTTTCTGATCCGCAACCCTAAAACAAAGATATCCTCCTTGTTCAACAAACTTTTCTCTTGCTTCATGTTGCACTTTGGATGCCTAAAATGACTCCATCTCACCTTCTATATATACCATAAAGAAGGGCTCCCAAAATGTCATGTTTGAAGTAACACGTCCATTGGATTCTTCAAGTTGGCTGACTTGATACCCAATAATAATTTTGTTAACTTCAAAAATTCATATCTCTCTAACGACAACTCGAATTCACACGATTTTCAATGCGTTGGAATAGTCTTTCCAAGCATTATCATCCTCATCCATCACATGCCATGAATCCATCATGGTTCTGCCCCAAAAAACGTTGGGTGCCAAAACCCCATACTTGGGTTCTAAGCCCACAAGCTACTGTTGTGGCACTTTTTCCTCCTAACCCTGAACCCTAAGGCTTGGAGTACCTCCCAAGCTACATAATTCAACACCAAATTCTACTCCAATTCACGTTCCCAAGATAGGAGAGTCCCCTCACCAAAATTTGGAACAAGCTTTTGAAGTTACTTATGATCAACTCAGGACAACCCGACCTATTACCCGTCAGTTTGCAAGAGCTCTTGGTTTACTTCCTATCCCTATTATTCTTCCTCATAAGTTGATAAAAAAATAAACAACTCACAACGACGTATTGGTATCTTTAGTGGAAGATCTGGTTAATGCAACCCTTGAAGAATTATCTAATTCTACGAAAAAATACATTAACAAGGGGAAATTCCACCTATTGAAGAGGATTTGGACGGAGACGGGGAGGATTTTGCATTTTCTGATGAAGGACAACTAAGAGATGAAGAACATCTAGAAGGTATGAATCGTGAAGGAGAAGATTATTCATATTCTGGGGGAGAAGAGGAGGAAGAAGAAGACATGGTTGATGAACAATTGATTTGGATGGCCCAAGGGCCACTTGCTCTTCCAGGAAATCTACATCATATGCCTAAGCATCAATAAAACCCGCCTTCAAAGTTTGATCCTCATAAGAAGACGAAAGATGAAGGCCATATTGATGACTTCTACATGCACTTTCGAATGCTTGAAGTATGGTTTGATGATTTTTCTTGTAGACTTTTTCCGTATACTGTAGAAGGTAGAACATCAGTCTAGTATCACACTCTTCCACATAATTCAATCCATGGTTGGAGGGAGTTCAAGAAGTTGTCCTTGGATAAATTTATTGATGATAAAACTCATGTCATGTTGCTCAAAGAAATCAAGAATCTTAAGATGGGGGAAAAGGAAAAAGTGAAGGATTTCAATTATAGGTTTACACATTTGTTGAATAAGTTTCCCTCAGATGTTCAATCACATGACACTATCACTAAATATTATTGCATAGCTACCTTGCCTAATAATATTTCCGTGTTGGTTGAAAGAGCTACAAAGGATACATTATCTTTAAACTTGTTAGAAGTGATTTCTATTGAAAAGGACTTGTGTTATATTATAGCCATTGATTATCTCGAACATTCTAAAGACCCCAAAGATACTAGTCAGAAAACCCAAGCCCCTTCCACTAAAGCAAAAGAAAATGATTATTTCAACATGGAAAGCTTGGCTAAATATTTGAATTGCTCATTAATGAAGTATTTGAATTAAAGTGGAAGTCAAGTGAGGCAACTACCAACAGTAAGTCTTTCAAGCCACCTTTATTTAAGAAGAACAACAATAGTCAACTCGCTAAATTTGCTCAAGGTTCCAATTTTGTGTTTAATGTTGAAAGCTTGGGCATGGGAAACTTTTGTACTTTCCATCAGGAAATGCATTCATAGAAGACATTTCCCGAATGGAACCATAACATGGCTGCTATGATGGCCAAATTTGTACACTTTATTAGTAGAGGAGCAATCTGAGCAGATTGAAGAAGCAAATGAATCTACCGTGACCGAGGAAAGTTTAGGTTCTTGCATTCAATTAATGCTTTTGGTGTCATACATAACGCTGATAAACAAAGTGTTAATGAACCCACAAGTGAGTGAATCTCCTCCTTAGAAAACAATTGAGCGATGTAGTTTGAGGAGAAAATGGTCGATTTCTGAGAAAGAGCTTAGAAAGAAAGTGTTCAGAAGGATTCTACCACCCAATAACCTTGCTCATATTTTTCAGAGCAAGTCGGGAAGTGCTCCTCCTCCTATGAACACTTCATGAACAACATGAGCAAGTCCATCGCTCCTGAAGTTTCAAACAAAGCTACACTAACATAAACTTCAACACAACCTATTAGAAATGAAGGTATTGGTTATAACATTGTGGAGGATATGAAAAGAGCTTATGCCAATATTTCAATCTTTGAGCTCGCAAAGATAATAGGGAAGCATGAATTGATCATCTAAGCACTTGAATCACAACCTCTGTCAGGTAACGAAGTTTCTGCTTCTCAAGTTGTGTTCAGTAAGTATCGCGGAATTCTCGAGTCTGTATTTAATGCTGCTAATTTAAATACTAACACTGTCTACCCCCCTTTTCTCTTAATGTTTGAATTCTTTAATTATATGTTGATTTGGGGTAGCATCGGATGTGCTCTAGCCACGAAATTTGGTGGAGAGGCTAAGGCACATGAGATCTCCAATACCCATAAGGGGTTTGGGTAGTTTCTAAACAGTTATAGAGATATTAAAATAATAAATATTTTTAATGGAGTCCCTAAGTTTAAACTTAGGGAAATTAAAATATTAATGTGAATTAATATAAAACTGTGTTAGAATGGTACAAAAGTCATGGATCAAGCCAAATCTAATCTTAGCTATTGATTAGGGACTTATTCTCGACCGTTGATTTGTCAACGAGAAATGTATAAGAGGAGGCTCGAGGGTCACTTGGAGAACACACCAATAGATCAAGATTTCAAATTTTTGGGGTTGGGTTTGCTGGGAAAGTTAAGAGCATGATATGGAGTTGCAGCTGAGGGGTAGTGAATACAAAAGCAGAGAGGCAGAGATAGTGCCGGGAGGATCAGTGCGACAGCTTGCAAAGCTGATGCAAAGGGCAGAAGCCAGAACTGCAGGGAACAACCTGAACTGCCAGAACTAATGGGAAAGCTGACGCAAAGGGCAGAAGTCGGAACTCTCGGGAATACTCGGAATTGTCGGGAAAGCTGACACAGAGTGTAGAAGCCAAAACTTCCGGGGAGAGTTGGAACTGTCAGGAAAGCTGACGTAGAGGGTAGAAGTTGGAACTGTCGAGAACAGCTCGAACTGCCGAGAAAGTTGACGCAGAGGGTAGAAGCCGAAACTGCCAAGAATAGCCGGAACTGTCGGGAACTACCAAGAAAGCTAACGTAGAGGGCATAAGAGGCTAACACAGTGCCTAGAGGCTGATGTTGGGGTTTTTTATGGGGTAGATTGGTGCTAAGGAGCTACCAGAGTGTTTATCCGGGGTGTCAGCCGAAGCATCTATCTCCGAAGGAGAGGTACTACTGCTGAGATTTTTCTCTGTTGGGTGAGTTGGATTTGGCACCCAGATTGTATTCTGAAACTACTTAATAAATCAAACCCTCAGATAGCTTCATTGATTTTCCCTAATTGGGTTTTTTCGAGGACATTAGTCCAAAAATAACGGTGTCATTTGTGTGCTTGTTTCTATTTCATTCAGTTGATGATTTGTCATGTGTCGAGCATGTACTTGTGTTTATTTTCAGTATTTACATGGTAAATAACTTGTTAATTAATCAGAACAAGTAGGAAGGAATAGATCAAAAAGTACATGGAGAATTTCTAACTGTTAGACTTAGAAACTTCAACATGGTATCAGAGGGTGGTTGCAGGTCATAGGAGAACTGAGGACATCAGCCAAGCAGAGCAATAACAGTAGAAAAAAGTTGTCCCGAGTGACAGAAGCTGTTCCTAGTAGCAAAACAAGGAAGGGGTGATGCAATGCCTGCATCATCAAGTTCGGGCCAAGAAGAGGCTGAGGGGGGCAAATATCGGCTCACGCAGAGGCTAGGAGGGCTGACACAGTTGGCTTAGGGAGCTAGTTTATCGGTGTTGGGTCTGTGCAGAGCCTAGGAGCTCTCACTTTTAGGTGTCTAGGGTTTAGGAGGTTATGGATAAGTTGTAGAGTGGAACTGGTGGGTTACTGTTATTAGAATAATACCTAACAGGGCAAGGCCAAGGAGGAGGGAGTTGCTATTGAGGGTTTCTAGCTGAGAAATCTAAATCAGTGGTATGGTTGCACAGATGATCAGAGTAGGGAGCATCTTGACATCGATAGAAAGATTTTCAGGAGGGAAATCAAGGCTCAGAGGGAGTCACATTGAGAACTTCCAGGAGGGAAGTAGAAGAGCAGCGGAATGGCACTACACAAAGTAAGAGACTAGGACAGACTGGACGAAGCCTCAAACTTCATACTTTGGAAGGCTAGAATCTTATCCGTACTTGACAGAAATTGTGTCAAGCACTTCACTTTGAAGACGATAGTGGTCCTAGTTGACCCAGCTGACAATGACATGTATGAGGAAGCAATGGTGAGAGCCAAGAGTATCATTCTTGATGGGGTCAAGGATCATATAGTACCACATATTGCTGAAAAGAATACGACATGGGAGATGTGGGAGGCCCTGACCAAGTTGTATCAGAATACTTCTGTGCAGAGGAAGATGCTCCTAGAAAATCAGCTGTGGTCATACCAGATGCAGAAGGGAGAACAGATCGACACCTTCCTCAGTCAATTGAAGGAGATCCGAGATCAACTAAATTCAATAGGGGCCACACTAGATCCAGAGTTGATGGTGAGAAAAACCCTGAATGTAGTCTCAGAAGACTGGGAGGTGTTTGTCTAGAGCATACTGGGCAGGGAAACCCTTCCAGATTGGGAGGAAATGTGGGCAGATCTTCGCCAAGAAGAGATCAGGAGGGTCACTAAGATAGGAAGCAACAACAAGGGGATCAGAATCAAGAAGGCATAGGAGTTGGATGCTGCCCTAGCATCTGAGGGTAAGCAAGAAAAGCGAAAGAAGGACCTCTCCAAGGTCAAATGCTTCCACTGTGGGGAGCTGGGTCATTATGTGACCCAGTGTCTGAGGAAGAAGAGCAAGCGAGAGGCTTCCGAGACCAAGGCAGTGCCAACAAGGGTAGAGAAGGAAGTGGATACAAAAGATGCATGTGCCATGAGTGCGCACACACCACTTGAGCGAAAGTGGGGAGACATCGAGTTGTATTTAGGAGGACTACAAAAGATGAGGGGCAAGATCCTCGAGGTACCCAACCTCTTGGATTATACATGGCTACGGGAGCTCTGAAGAGGAGTAGTAGGACTGGCAGATTTCGATAAAGACGGATGAGGATGGAGAAATAGAGAGAGTTACAGTGTAGGATTCCCAAGACAAAGCGAGGCTAGCATGATGCAACAGTGAGAGAGGTACGAGAGTGTTGCACCAGTGCAGGATGGCATAGAGAGGTGTGCAATGGCACGAGATGCAGGGAGTTGTTGCAGCAACGTAGAGGTTAGAGAGGGAGCACTTGTCAGTGACAGAGGGAGCTTCAACATCGAGAGTGTCTCTATCCTGACAGAGATGTCAGATTTGGGAGATCAATTACTTACTTCTCAGTAATTGAGTTGCAGTGCAGCAGTTAGTTGTGGCAGTGCTATGGGCAGCACGATGCAGCATGATGAGAGGGGATGTAGTGCAGACGTAGCAGTGGCAGTGGCAGGGCCATGGGCAGTAGCACGAATGCAGAGGGAGCTGTTGTACAAATGCAACAATGATAGTGGCAAAGCCATGGGTGGCAGTACGGAATGCAGCAGTACAGATGATGGGAAACATGCCTAGCATCAGGGATGTGCTCTAGCCACAAAATTTGGTGGAGAGGGTAAGGCACATGAGATCTCCAATATCCAGAAAGGGTTTGGGAATATTCTAAACAGTTTGGAAGATATTAAAATAATTAATATTTTTAATGGAGTCCCTAAGTCTAAACTTAGGGAAATTAAAATATTAATGTGAATTAAAATAGAACTGTGTTAGAATGGTCCAAAATTCATGGATCAAGCCAGATCTAATCCTAGCCATTGATTAGGGACTTAATCTCGACCGTTGATCTATCAACGAGAAAAGTATAAGAGGAGGCTTGAGGGTCACTTGGAAAACACACTAAGAGATCAAGATTTCAACTTTCTGGGGTTGGGTTTGCTGAGAAAGTTGAGAGAGTGATCTGGGGTTGGAGCTGAGGGGCAGTGAATACAGAAGCAGAGAGGCAGAGATAGTGCCAGGAGCATCTGCCTCCGAAGGAGAGGTATTACTGTTGATATTTTTCTCTGTTGGGTGAGCCAGATTTGGCACCGAAATTGTATTCTGAAACTGCTTAATAAATCAAACCCTCAGATAGCTGCACTGGTTTTCCTGCATTGGGTTTTTCTAGGGACATTAGTTTGAAAATAACGGTGTCATTTGTGTGCTTGTTTCTGTTTCCTTCAGTTGATGATCTGTAATGTGTTGAGCATGTACTTGTTTTATTTTCAGTATTTACATGGTAAATAACTTGTTAATTAATCAGAACAAGTAGGAAGGAATAAATTAGATAGTACATGGAGGGTTTCTAACTGTTAGAATTAGAAACTTCAACATTATAATGTCCATAATTGTCTCGTTGATTTCAATGCATTTGGAAATGTCATGCCACTATTTGTTGCTAAGAAAATTAATGCTAAATGGGAAAAGACTGATGCACGAATCATACAGTTGGACAGATCATTAGTCTAAGCAAATGGTGAACTTAATAATGTTATCATCTATTTGTCATCAGACCATAGAGTTCACAAATGCATTAATATTGTTATCGTGGATATTCTCGAAGCCTATGGTTTTATTTTGAGAAGATATTGGTCAAACAAACTAGAAGGGTATTTCTCAATAGACTGGACACATTTATGACTTCATTATAAGGGTAGAAACGATCATATTCAAGTGGAAAGTGGGCCATACATTAAATATACTGTGACAGCACTTGAGAGACACAATGCACGAGTGGGCTTTGTAGTTATCATCTTTGGAAATTATTTTTTAGAAGTTGATCACATGTATTATTTAGCACAACCTTCATCTGTACCATTTGATACACAGTTGGAGCTTCTTCCTTTCATTCCAATTGGTGAAAATGAACTTTATAATATATATGTACATACTACTAATGTAGGAACTAGCTCAAGAACTACTGATATTTGGACCTTATACTTTGATGGTTCTAAGACTCGGGACAGTTCTAGCGTTGGTTGTATTCTTATTAACCCTCAGAATAAAAGGTATATTTTTTCATGTCGCTTGGAGTTTGAGTGCATGAATAACACTACTGAATATGATGCACTCTTTTGGGGTTAAAGAAAACCACAAACCTCAAGGTGGAAACACTTAAGGTAATTGGTGATTAAAAAATTGTTTCATGTCAGGTACAAAATAACATTCACTGTTTTTCACCTAATTTGAAAAATTACCAACAAGAGGTATGCCAACTTATTTCTTTATTTAAAGCATTTAATATTAGTTCTGTTCCTAGAGTTCATAATGCTGTAACAGATACATTAGCCAATGCAGTTGCTAAAATGTCTCCATTAAATGATGGTTTTTCTATTGAAATTATTTATAAGCCATATCTGCCCAACATTGTCACTAGTTTTCATGTATTTAATGATGACCAACATATACTGCACGTCATGGCCAATACAGATGTGTTCAATGATGCAACAATTGAAGAAGATGAGCATGAGAAGGCTTGCAAGAGGATACTCAAGCATTTAAAGGCAATCCAATGCCAAAAGGTGCGGTGTCTTTGGATAAATTATATGACTTGAAAAACAGTTTCAGAGGACCAATGAACACAAAGAATCAAAGCTCAACATTATCACATGAGCAAGTCAATCTGGGAATTAAAGACGATTTGAAATATGTGAACCTTGGTATGTGTTGTTCTTCTCAAGAATGACATGATTTTATTTGCCTCAAACAATATCAAGATGTATTTGCATGGATGTATGATGATTTAAAGACATATGATACACACATCATTCAACATGTCATTTCTATCAAAGGAGGAGTGAAGTTGTTTTAGCAAAAGCTCAAAAAAGTTCATCTAATGCTTGAACCCCTAATTCAAAAGGATTTAAGGAAATTGTTGGATGCTTGGATCGTCTTTCAAGTTTGACATTCTACATGGGTTTCCAACCTAGTTCATGTTAGGGAAAAGTCTGGCGAGATATGCCTATGTGTTGACTTTCACAACCTTAACCGAGCTTTAGAAAAAAGACAATTATCCCATGCCATCTATGGAGCAGATACTCCAAACAGTATCTAGGTCGGAAATGTTCTCGCTACTGAATGAATTCTTCGGTTATAATTAGGTGCTAGTAGCTGAACCAAATCGATTAAAGACCACTTTTAGGACGAAATGGGGGAATTTTGCTTTCAAGCGCATGCCATTTGAACTTATCAATGCTGATGCTACATTTCAATGGGCCATGGACATCACTTTCTGTGGATTGATTGGACATAGTGTAGTTGTCTATTTGGATGACGTAAGAATGTTTTCTAAGAAGAGATCTGATCATATTTGTCATCTAAAGAAGATTTTCGAGCGATGTTGCAAGTATGTAATATCTCTGACTAAGCACAGATTGTCAAACCATTGCAAGAGATGCTAAATAAAAATGGGACAAGAGAGAGAAGGATGCTTTTGCTTGGATCAAGCAAGCCATAATTGATGTTCCAATTTTATACAATCGAAATTTTGGAAAATATTTCCTATTGTATACTTTTGCTTTTGACTCGTCTATAGCGACTGTATTGACATAGAGAGACAATCAAGGAAATGAACGACCTATATATTTCATGAGTGTTGGTTTGCAAGGATTAAAAATGAATTATCCCGCCATTTATAAGCAAGTGTATAAGGAAGTTAAACAATTTAGGCCTTACCTCCTAAAATCGCACACAATTATCTATGTGCCTCATCTTGCTATTAGGACACTCTTTGTTTAGCAAGAGTTGGGTGAGAGGACAGCGAACTAGATGATGTCCTTACATGAAAATGATCTTGAGTTTAAACTAGTTCATACTATCAAATGACATGGTTTTTGTCGACTCGCAGCTAAAGCAGTGGATTCACCAGAAGTGTTGGCTTGGAGGGGCCTGACCTAGGTTCAACGTTAGTTAGCCAAACAAATCCCTACACTACTGGCCCTTTTGGCATTAGCCCGCGGAGTGCGGGCCTAAGTCTCACCTGAAGCAGTATGGGGGGATGTTAGAACCAACTTTTCGCACATTGAGATGGTCGTGATGTCAGTTTATTCCTTCTAATCCTGCTTTCGCACATGTCACTTAGTTATAGGGTTTGCAAGGCTAGCTCTTTATTCTGCCCTTCAATACCTCCGTGAAAAGTTACGATTGACCTTCATGCAACCCTAACCTGCGCTCAGGTACTTTCGTGCTACTAGGGCAGCGTACCATGCAGATTCCCAACTAGTTTAAGTGTCTTACTTATCTTATTAAACAATCATAGTTAGCATCGCATAAACAGATGTTCTTACTTGCGTTCACTTAACCAAAGTAATTACATACATTCACGCATCATATAAGCATTATAAATGAAATTCATACATAACATGTCAAGATGCATTAACAAGAAACAAAGACACCGAATTTGTAGAATGCTTCTCTTTATTGATATCTTCAAATGATTATAGACTCTATCCGCCCTGTGCACACCACTGCAGACTTCCACCTTAGGCCTCTACGCACTCAACTGTAGAGCCTCTACCTACGCTATGACCCAAAACTCAGACTTCTTATTTCAAATCTATGACTATCTGACTCCAAAAAACTACTTAGAGCTTACTTACCTAGCTCTTTTTATACAATCCCATGGTCCATGGACCATGGGTAGATCTTTTACAACCAACTTTACTTTACAAAATAAGGGCAGACAACCCTTTATGACTCATGACACCTTCGCACTCTACAACCATAGGATGCAGAGACTTTACAATTTTATTACAAAATTTGACCCAAAACATGGGATTTTAGCCCCAAAACTGTCCTTGGAGGATCTCATTTCCAACAGGCCCCCAACACAAACATCGTGACTCGCCCTCGAGTCACTTGGCAGGTGCAGAGATCTTAGCGCGAAGACCTTCCAACTGGAATCGTATGATCGCAACCTCAGCAGTCCACTATGCGGCCGCCTGCTTCGCATCTTCAACCATCTGCTCGGTCACTACTTCTGAACTGTTGGCCTGAAGCTTTTGTTGAGTTGCTTGTAGATTCACAAGCTTTCCTTCAATAGAGCCTGTCACTGTGTAAGCCTCATCTAGCTAGGGCTTCAGTCATGCCTTCAATACTACTTGCTTGTGCAACGCTGCATCCACCTGCTCCTTCAGCGGCTTGGCCTCTTGTAGCTTCGCTAGTCTCTGTGTGAGTAAGACGGTTTGAGATGTGCCTTTGATCTCATCATAGCGCTGTTGTAGCTTGCGCGCTTATGTCTCTAGTCACTGTACATTGGGGTCCTCCTACAAGCTCGTTAGGACCTCAAACGACTGCTCATAAAGTTGTGTGTAGTCTATTACGGCACTGTCAACCGCCGCTACTTCTTCTGTGACAGCAGTCGCCCACTGCTCCTTTACTTTTGGCGAAGTTGAAGGTTGGGCCTTCAACTACAACTCCGTGATCTGCAGGTTCAACTCCAATTGAACCGTCATCTGTCCAAGCCTCGCGTACCCCTATGGCCAGCTTGCGGACGCGTACCTAAACTGGTTCTCCCTTAGGAATGGCCAACTCTAGGACCATTCGGCATGCCTCCTCGACGACCTACATAATACAGTTGTTCTGATTGGTCACCTTGGTCACAACGACGATGGAAGAGTCTTGCTGTAGTACCATCTGCTCATTGTTAATCCACTGCTCACTAATCATCTAGAGGGCGCGGTACTCACGTGCCCTCAGCTCTGCAATCACTCCATCCTGCAAGAGGTGGAGTGCTTCACTAGGGAGCGCTGCTAGATTCAACCCTACTCCCTTGAGGCCGCTGATAGTGGGCCTGTTAGATTTGTTCTCCATGGTCAATGCTCCATCAGGCAGCACTATCGCGCTGGAGGCCTTTTTGCGCAACATCTTGGTAGCTTCTGAAGTGCCAATAGCAAGGCTGGTAGACACTGTGCTAGCCCATGACGTGCGGGTTTGTAGCTCCTACAAACTTGTCTGGATAGCCCCTAAGATTATTTGTTGCTGCTTCTCAAATTGTTGTAGGGCCTCCGTGGTGACATCCCGCACTGTGTCACTGATGTGCAGATAGCCCTTTGTGAGGGTGATTGGGTCCAGTGATGTTTTAGTGGCCTTGGATTTCTTCCTGGACCCTCCTTTCTCCCATTCCCATGGACACTTGATGCGGGCTGACATCGCCTATGGGTCCGCGCCGTGCTTCTCTGTTTGCTTGTTCGTCTCCTCCTCTGTCTCAGGTGAAGGCGACCTCGCGCCTTTGTCAGAGCCTCGTTCTGTCCCACTCGTTTGCTTCTCTGTCTACTGAGCGGCATCACATTCCACCTGGGTCTTGTCAACAACATCCTTCTTTCTCTTTTCGGCCAGCTGAGTCATCTTTAGCTTGACCTCCTCCTTCTTTCTATGCACGACAAACTTGCTCGCTCCCACCGTCAAGTCTGCTGCAGCGCACCACTCTACCGACCATTGATTAAGTACTGCATCATTGGTTTCATCCATTGCTAGGTAAGGCAAGTCATACCATTTCCATGCAGGGTCCTTCCGCGCTTGACACATGGTGAAAGTTTGCTTTAAACTTTGCATAGCCCTGCAGTTTGGCGTACGTTGTAGGTGACAATCGTGGTTTGCAATTGATGGCCATGTGGATGTTCATCTCCATCAAGATCTAGAAGATATTGTTGTCCTTGATGCGATGCACATCCTTGGTCGCCCACAATGAAGCATACTTCATTGCTTCTAGTAGGTCTGGGGCGACCGAAGGGAATTGACTGTCCTCTAGCAACTCCCATGCTACTAGCACAATCGACAACAAGAGCCACACGTAGTGGAACATCTTGCTGATCTCCTGTGCTTCGTGACAATTCACAAGGAACTCACCACGTAGATAGTCCGCTCAATTGAATTGAACACCTTCGGCGCACTAGGCTACTAGCGCGACGATAGGCACCGACACCTCATCGACGCGACACTTCCTCATCACCTTCCCTACTAAAATATGTGTAGCTACGTTTATAGCAGGGTCATAGATGCTAGATATGGCATATCCACACAACTTCTTTACCAACTTAAACTTCTCTTTCATGGCCTCGACGAGGGCTTGCTCACCACCTTTTCTACCAAATATCATGGTCGAATTCTCTCTTGTGTAAGGCAATCGCGTGATCCTGTAGATCAACCTGTCAGTGATGGGTATTGGCTCCTCCAGCCATAGACACCCATCATGTACCAAGCACAACAACTACTTGACGACGAATACTATAACTGGGGTGCATTGTAGTGCGACACCCAAAGAAGTTTGAGAAACCCTACCTTGTCTACTCCTCTAAGCCACCTATGTGGCTCCAATGCAGTCATTTCAGTGGTTGTATTGATGATGCAATGCATCAGCTGCTCAGTCGCTAGGTGTGGGAACTTCTTATGGTCGGCCAAATCCCAGTCTTCAAGTTTCAATAAAGGAACTTGCGCCATGCGTGGTCCTTCAAAAACAATTTCATTCGCCAGTAGAGTGGTTTGCAAGGGGACCTTGCTTTCATCGATGTCTTTCGACACCTTGGTCTTACCCTTGTGCGAAGGGACATACTCAGGTAATCGAGTGATAGGGTCAGCACCCTAGGCTTCAACCTCCTCCACATATACTCTCACATCCTCATCATCCATCGGGATGTCTTCGATTTCTTCCTCCTCTGGCTCCAAATTGATGGCTTTTCCCTTCTCTTGTGCGGTAGGCTTTTGTGGGCTTCTTCTTGGCAAAGCGTGCATTGGTATCACAGGCTTCATTAACGTTTTATCCTTTGCGCTCTCCTTGGTTAGGGTTGGCTTTAGTCTCGGCATCCTTGGTGATTTGGGGACTTCAGCTAGTACTTCGGTAACCTCTAGAGCAACTACTTCTGCCTCCATCTCAATTTCCGGCACTTACTCCTCTGCTTCGGTATCTATAGCTTTTGTGGGCACCGACATGATGTTCTACAAGAATTCCTATGTCTCCTTCGGCAATGTCTCAAACACTGAATTGGCTATCAGAAGTTTGTAGTGCTCACGATTCATGTGCGCCTGAGAGCTCAACAACTCAATTCTCAAAATGCCAAGTGTTTTTTGCTTGAAAGCCACCTGTAATTTATAGGGTATTTTGAATTCAAATCCGACCGTTCCCCCCAAATTCGGTTCATTAATGCCGGATTGGCGGCAGATTTTCAAAGATTTGACCCATAAATTCCGTCTTAAATGTTGGTCACCCACTCCATTTGGCTGCATTTCCACCATCAAATCATGAACAATGACTTTAACGGTCAACTTCTGGCTGACCTGCACTATTTTTCTCTGGGTAGTACAGCTCCCTTTGCGCTGCCGTGAACCATTTTACACTTCCTTGGTTTGCACAATCCTCCAATCGCATAGCTCCCCAACCTAGGCAATGTAGTTTATAGTCTCGCACCTCCTTTCAGCAGTTTAGAGCGCTAAGACTGTGCTACAGGGAAAATTTTAAGAACCCCCCCTAAATTTATAAATATAATAAATGGGCGAATCTCCATGGTATATAGGAAAATGGAAGGCGATTTTATCAATAATATAATATGTATATATAATTTTTTGGCGAATCTCTCACCAGGCATGGCGAATATTTTACTCAATTATAAAATCTTGTAATACCTTGGCAAGTATTTCACTAAATAATAAAACTTTGTAAAGTCCTAGTGAATCTTAGCATTGTGAACTCTTAGAGAATTTTTTGAAAAAGTATAAAACCATATATGACAAGAGCCACATGGTGGCAATATCACTGTTTTTTTTCACATTTCCACGACATGGAACTTGTTTATAAAATTATAAAAAAGCTAACCAAGTCCCTTATAATATGCAGGTAAGCTTATAATAGAGTCTGATACCTCTACTATGCTTGTCTTCGTTCAAGTGTCATATATGCTATACTTAACACTGTGAATCACAACTCTCTCAAAACTCAACTCTATAGCATAATTAAAACCTTTGGAAATTCAATCGGACAACTCTATAAAAGGGATTAGTGAAATAGAAGCTTTTGTGAATGAGCCCACTAACTATCACTGCTAAACAATCAATCTAGATTATGAAGTCTTCCATCTTGATCACAATCGTGCTCACGATCAAGGGAGTGCGACCACCTGGCTTGACATAATGGCCATCATAGTGTCACTTTGAATCTCCTTTCCTGTGTGGATGTTTTGACAAATCAATGTGAAATCAAAGTCACTTTGAATTTTCTTTCCTGCGAGGGATCACATCCACAGTTGATTAGTAAAAGATAATCTACTATATATTATGTTCAAGAAACTGACTACAATCTACAGTGGAAACGAGACATGAATTCTTATTCTGAATTTGAATATATTAGGACAACATAAGAGATAAAAATGAATATGACCTTAGTAGCTATAAAACAATCACTCCATCACTACAATACCACCTAGATTTTGGCACTTGATCTAAATAATGGCACTAGTTGTAGTGTTTATTTGCATTAACACCATGGAAAAGCAACACCAATGTTTCAAAGCACACTTACTGGAAAAGTTGTAATGTTCCAAGAATATTTAATGATAGCATCTAAACCTCATACTATGGTGGGGAAACTAGGGAACCCAAATCTTGGAAGATATCTCATACCAAATCTGAGAAAAAAATAAAAAAGGGAAAAAATCAAAATCTATAAATCAAGCAATGAATTGTTTACAAATCAAATACAATTCCTTTAACTAACAGTTAAATTGTGGTGATATATTTAAATATTTAGTAAGAGGGGAACTTCAAACCATGGAATATTACCTTTGTCATTACAGTCATCCCTCAGTGACTGAGATTACAAATCAATACTTATGGAAAGATTGTAAGAAATTCTATGAAATAGTAAAGCATAACCTCTATTTTCAAGCAACAAAATCAAGACATTGTTACATCTAGAGCCATAATTGATACATAATCAATGAATCAAGTCCTTGTATGGCACAGGCTTGTTTCACAACCTCTATTTTCTCAATAACAAAATCAAGACACTGTATGTGGTTATTTCCAAAAGGAAACTGCATTTTAATTTGGAAGAGGATCTTATCAAAAGACATGGATTTATTCAAAGCTACAAAGCCTAATGGGTTACTGAAAAATAAGTTGGAATATGGGATCATGATACTTAAATTGAAAAAATATGCTTTCCTTTTAGAAACATTACAGTTATACAATGTTTTTGAAAGCATTAGAATTTGAAATTGGGCCTTTCTATCAAGACAAATTTTCATTAATAGAATGTACTTTCCTACCCGAAACATTGTAGATATCCAAGAAAAACTTGAAAAGCATAAGAGAACTTAGCGTAATGTACTTTCTTTCCTTCCTTAACATTATTAAAGAGTTGAGGTTCCCCAAGTCATCAGGTAACATCAAAGGAAATGACAGTTAGTAATAGTCCAATTCACAACTGAAGATGTGTCACAAATACGAGGGGGCATCTACTCCAAATCACAAAAGTGCTCCAGGTTAAAATCTAGAATTATTGGAAGCTTAATGCTCGACTGGGTGTTATTGAACCCAGTCATTTTTCCAATCAACACTAAAAGCTTAAAGATAGCTTCTCTAAGTCCTACATGACTTTACTATGCTCTTGAAGTGAGGGCACATGCAGGCTCTCCAAGTGAATAGTCTTAAACTAAGTGAAGATAAGGTTGATAGATCATTCAGTGTGGATCTCTTTAACCCATAATTGAATACTATGTCTCTCTTGAAACCATAATTGAATACTATTAGGACTTTCAAATTTTTCATGGAACTCAAAAATGTTGGAAGAAAGTATTTGCTTCCAGAAAAGAGTAAAACTAAAGCCTCTGCTTAAGGGCAATTAATGTCACACCACTAACACTTCTCCATGGAATCTGTATAGGTAAACCACAAATGTAGAATTCCATTAGAATATTGTGTTTATTGAATACAGAAATGAAATCATTGCATTTCTTTAAAATATTTTCTGAAATCAAAATTACGGAAATTACATATTGATAACCTAGTGGGTGTAGGATAAAATTCACCCGTGTCATTCACAGAAAGCATGAGAAAGATAACCTAGTGGGTGTAGGATAAAATTCACCCGTGTCATTCACAGAAAGCTTGAGAAAAAACTGAATACTATATATAAAACCAAGAAAAATTCAAATTCATCACTTCTAGGGACCTCTTAACCACCCTGCCAATACATTTACATAAGTATGTTCCTGTTTGCAGTTAGAAAAATTACCCAAATTACAATATGTTTACTCCAACATATGTTGGAAAGTTATAGAAGGATGACTAATGCAATCAATCCATTCCTTTTAGCCCTGGATTTGTTTCAGTTTAAAACAAAAGTATACAAATATACTTGTCCAATGTCTATGCTTTAACCATTCACCTTAAGATGTTTTACAATATAATTTCCTAAGTCTATTTAATATCTTCATTATCATAAAAACCAACCTATATCCATCTTAAAATCCACATCTACCACTTTTAGAGGGATGAAATCTATTTATCCCTCTCAGCACTTGGTAGACCCGGAATTAAAATGGATCTAGGATGATAGAATTCCCCCTTTAAATATTCTATGTTCACATGAATACCATGGTATTACCATGGGTTATCATAAACCTGGAGCTTAAAAACTACTATTAG
>APFE030969697.1:13110-33298 GCA_000404065.3 Pinus taeda
GGGGGGTGGAATGTTATATACGTAGGGGGGGTAATATGGGGTACCGAGGGAGGTACCCAAGGTAATAATGTAATAATGGGATGGGCCATAGTAATAAATAAGGTGGTTAACCCATGTCATGTAAGGGACTACAAGTAGTTAATAATAATGTAAGGGGCCCATGGTATTAGTTGATGGTATGAGGAAACCATGGTAATGATGCATGGTATTGTATGTATGAGGCCTATATAGAGGCTAGAGACTCCACATGGAGGGATATGAAGAGAAGTATTCTTGTATGAACAAGCATATGGCTTGTGGAGTATTCTCCTTCCTTAAGGAGTGAATGTATGGTGTTGCCCTACCTTAAGGGTTTGATCAATAAAGAAGCATTTCTATCTATTTCTATCTTGTTATTCTTGGGTATTTCTATTATCATAATATTCTTGGGTTAGATTTACAACAAGTGGTAACAGAGCTACAACAATCGCACCCTCTGCGTTGAGCTTTCAGTATGGTCTAGTTTTGACCATTTATGAGCAGATTTCGTGGAGAACTTCTGGGAGATGATGTAATCAACTGACCTTGTTCCTTTATGCAGTGAAGCAACACTTTTAGGGACTTAAGAGCCCTCAGTTTATGGACATTTGTGATTGGGGTTGAAGTGCCCAAAAATGTCTATAACAACGGTGCTACCTACGGTATCCTGTACAACTTATTTCCCAAAGTAACAATAACAGTATGGGGCCTTGATTCATACACAACATGTCGCTTCCACAAGTATGGTTTTCTTAATAATACCTCACAAACTTCAAGGGGAGCAATGTCACACAATACCTCATCCATGAAGGGCTTGATGTTGTATGGAAGGCGACACTACTAGCTCACGCGAAGATCTCGTCTTTGGTGAAGCCACCCAATGGTGTATGGTTATGGATGTGTTGTGGTCGGTAAGCCCAGTCGCTTCACTACCTTGGCCGAAATGAGGTTCTTTTGGATCCCGTTGTCGATAATGAACTGTAGCGGGGAGCCCTTTACCCACATTTGGGAGTGGAAGAGACGCTCCTCCTCCTCTGGATCTTTGGGTTCCTCCTTTTGGATCTTCATGGTGGCAACAGTGGCGTTAGGCTTCGCATCGATAATCTGCTTCCCTTTGTCATTCCCCTTGTTGGGTTCTAACTCAAAGTCGGAACATGCATCTAATTTTGAAACCTTTAGCTCAGCGACCAATGACTGCTTGGCTCGACACTCACTTGTGTTGTGAGTGGAGTTCTTATGGAACTCACACCACTTTCCTGTGTCCTTTTTCGGCTTCACGACGCTATTCTTTACTTGTAGCTTTGGTGGGTTATCTTGGGCTGCCCTGCCTTGGATTTGTCCTTTGTTTTTTGGTTTAGGGGCACCTTTCCCTTACTTCAGATTCACAGATCCAAAGTCTCGCTTCTTCTGTTTAAACTTTTGTTCGACCTTAACGGCATATCGATATGCCATGCCAAGAGAGGAGATGTCCAGGAATTCTATTTCTTCTTGGATGTACTTGTGTAGGCAACTGAGGTATTTGAGTATCAAATGTTGTTCTGAATCCTTGATACCCAACTTTGTGTGAAGGGTATGGAAAATATTGGTAAACTTCAACATGTCTTGGTCCCTTCCTTGCTGCAGCATGGTCCACTTTATGTATTGATCCTCATAGATTTCGACAGCGTAGTACTACACCTTGATGGCATCCTGGAACGAATTCCAAGTGGGTGCGGCTGAAAATAGTGAGCCTATACTTTCATCCTTATGCTCGCAGTAGGTTTCCCACCAGTCCTTGACGTGGGGGGCTGCTTTGAGAAGAGCGAAAATAATCTTTTCTCGACTGGAAAAATCATGAATAGAAAAAATATCCCTCTAAGCATATTTAACCATTTATCGACGACATCTACATCTATTGACCCTCGAATATGGGTATTTCAAAATTAACTTGTACCTTAAACGTGTGGTGTTTCCAAAGTAGCTGTGGAAGTCAATGTGTCACCCCTGGGTAGCCGCTAAAGGATCTGGGCAAAGTTGTCCATCATCGTGTTCCTTTGTCACTCGAGGGCTTCTTTGAGCAAGATTTGATAGGATCTCCTACCCCTCATCTTTCTTTTCATCCGCCATGGGAGGCCATCAGATTGTGAGGCTAGTCTTAGCAAAGGTTCAACCAGTTCAAGCCCTAACTCCTTATATCCCGACCTCGTTGGGACTGCAAAGAAAAACAAAAAAAATAAACTGCTCTGATACCACCTGATCCAGAATTTAACAGGAACGCAACAAATTACAGAGATAACCATAAACACAGAGATGCAGTGGAAATAATACTTCATTTCATTAATGTAAAATACTGAAATATGCTTACAACATAAATGGAAATAAACAGCTATGGCATGGTAGTTTATCTCTGAGAAGAGATGTGGTGGCTACATGCCTCTGAACTGTGTTACAATGAGGCTCGAAGGCCTATTTATTGTTGAGAAATAATGGAAAACCCTAAACATCCAAAAACCTAACCCTAGAGGATGAAATGCCAAATTGTGGGCCTCGTTTGGGTAAATTGGTACATCAACTTCCCGAGGTCGTAACTTTGGCAGACAATCTCCGTTTGACGTGCACAATATCTCGTTAGAAAGATCTATCCAAGAACTACAACTTAGGGAAGAGAAATATAGGTCCATGGACCCATGTTGCTCCCAATTTTCCCAAAAAACGTCGTTTAAGGCCTCAAAATAGCAACAGAATTTCAGGACTTGAAAAACTGCTAAAAAGAGTAAACTATGCTACAGTTAAGGAAACTGAAAAGCTGAAACAATGGTGGGGGTCCAAGTGGACTTGGTGGGTGGCCACCAATATCCACCTGGATCAGGTGTTGTGTGCATGATTGTACAAGTGGTTTTGTGAGCATGTGGTGTCGTGTACATGCGGTACAAGTGGCATTGTGTGCAGGTGGTGTTGTGTACATGTCGTGTATGTGATGTTGTGTACATGTGGTGTCATGTACATGTCATGCATGTGGTTCCTTGTACATGTTGTATTGTGTACACATTGTATAGGTGGTGCAGTGTACATGTGGCATTCTATACACATTGTGCAGGTGGTGCTTTGTACAGGTGGTGTTGTGTACGTGTTGTACAGATGGTAATGGTGTACATGTGGTACTGTGTGTGTGTCATACATGTTGTGTTATGTACATGGGTACTATGTATGTGTATTGTGTAGTTGTGGTATCGTGACATGCATACTCATTGTTGTACTATGTGTAGTACATGTATTTTGTTGTGTTGTACACTAGGTGTAGGTACATGTATTGTGTGGAATTGTACATCAGGTATAGTTGTATAAGTTGTGTTGTATATCAGGTATATATGTATGCATTTGTGGTGTCACACGTTGTGTGCGGATGCACGTCTTGTGATGTCCATTGTGTATGTATACGTGTTGTGTTGTGTTGTACACCAAGTATCGGCATATGTATTGTATTGTGTTGTACATTGGGTGTAGGTGTATGTGTTGTATGTTAGGTGTAGATGCATGTATTGCATGGTGTGGTATGTTGTGTGTGGTTGTATGTGTGGGATGTACACTATGTGTGTGTGCACATGTTGAGGAGAAGGCATTGGGTGTTTTTCAGGTGTGGAAACCAATCCGGAGTGTGTATGAAATAAGGACAAAGGTGGAAGCCAAGGATTGCTTAAAGGATAAGTATCAATATTTTATTTTAGTTTTATTATGCATATGATTTATAATTCTAGTCTATGATGATTACATGTGATCTATGATTCTGGTTTATGATGGTTACGTGTGATTTATGATTTTGATATATGATGGTTGTGTTTTGAGCTAACCTGGCATGATATGTTATACATGATGATTTGGTCAAAGATATTAGTTTGACTTGTTGTGACAGGAAATAAACAAGATTGAAAGTGTACCTTATTAACAAGCTACCAACGAGGTATGATTTGAAGTTATTTCAATTTATTTTGAATCTAATGAAAGTTATGTTCTTGAAATAGGAATACATGAACATGCCTAATTGAGTGGCCGAAATCGACTGCAAAAATTAGCAGCAACAGTGAAATAAATTGGAACATGCAACAGTATGTTGGTAAAGCACTTCAGGAGCAAGGCCATTGTGGGACTCTGGTACCCAATAGTGTCCATTGATTGCCATGAGCATGCTATGATACGTATGATGGTTTTAAGGTAGGGATATGCCTTGGTTTTTGTATCTTCTGATGCGAGGAAGCCTTGCTAAGGGATGGACTGCCCGAGATGGGGGTGCCAGGGGAACTTGGAAGGTGAGTGACTACATGGAAGGGGTTGACCAGATTTCCCGAGGGTCTATGTAGCAGAGAAGGGAAGACCGATGATGGATTTGTTTTGGTCATTAGCATTTCCAGATGGAATCAAATGTACATTGGGAGTGCGTGCTAGAACAATGAGTCGGTAACTATTCACTGAGAGGACAAGTGGCACAAGATTATGGCGTTGGACATTAGATACAAATTTGAATTTGCAGTGGATTCTGGACTTCCTAGGAAGGAGGTGAATCCTGATATTACTTTGAAGGTGGAGATGTGAGCCTTAGATTCCCTTGTTGCGAATGAATACATTGCATTCTTTTATTTGTTGGTTGAGAAAATGTATATATGTGTGTATTATTGTAAATATTATATCGAGTTGGTTTATAAAGCTCCATAGACAGTATGATTATCTGTTGGGTGAAGCAAATGTGCATGAGTATATGTTGTTCTTATTGTAATATCATAATGAGTTATGTTATAAAGCTCCAGTAAACAGTATGTTTGTCGTGTTTTAGCAAGTGGTCATTGTAAATACTGCAACAAGATGTGTTATAAATCTCCATGGGTAGTATGTTTTGTTTTCAACAGTCTTATTGGTTATATGTGTCATTGAACACCGAGGATGGTGTTCCCCCAAGGGGGAGGGTTCTATAATAGCCCAGGTGAAAATTCATATAAAAATATATAATACCGCAGATGATGGTACATGTATTCCAAGTTGAATGGTGGGGAAACATCCTAATGGGTGTTGATTCAGTTTATTATGGCTTAGTAAATTGGAAAAGGCAATGGCTAAGGCTTTGGAAAGACAAAATAGCATTTTTGGCACATTTATTTATGAAAATAAAGGAAATTAGGACAAAAGGAGATGAAAGGTCATAGGTTGCATGTGAGGAGGAAATTGAAGGAAAATAATGGAAAATGAATAAAATAGAAGCCTCATTATTAAAAAGGTTTTCGAGGATCAGTTGGCAAGTTCTTGGCTTAGACTTGGTCAGGTCAATGTTGGAGCTCTCTCTCATTATTCTCTCTCTCATACTCTTGGAGACTTAGAGTTTTCTTGGATCACTCTTGGTGGCTATGGCATACTTGGATTCTTGGAGCAAGAAGGAAAAGGAAGAGTAGGAAAGCACAAGAAGGCATCGAGATTAGCAGCTACATTAGATTTTCTTGCAGGTACTGAGTTGCAGGTATGCTTTCTTCACTAGTTTTGGCATGCATGGCATATGAATGTGGATTATTGGTTGTGATATGTCATTGGCATGGAGGATTTCCTAGATTTATAGTGGATTGCCTAGCCTTTCCAATTATTGGATAGCCATGGTGTTGTGGGTATATTTCTTTATTTTTTTAGGTTAGTTCTCATGTTTCCTTTAGCTTGGGTTGATTTATTAGTTCCTGGAGCCTTGGTTGGAAAAAAGCTCTGGAGCCCTATAATGGCTTGGGTTGAGTTATTAGTCCTGGAGCCTTGGTTGGACAAATGCTCTGGAGCCCTGTAACGACTTAGGTTCAATTACTAGTCCTGGAGCCTTGGTTTGACAAATGCTATGGATCCCTAAGTGGGTTGAGTTACTAGTCCTAGAGCCTTGGTTGGACAAACACTCTAGAGCTCGATAAAAGTTATGGGCTGAGTTACTAGTCCTGGTATAAGTAGCAAGTTGAGTTACTAGTCTTGGAAGCTGGGTTGGAACAAATGCTCTGGAAGCTCTAGAAGGATTGGATGGAGACCAATCTAATGATGGTTTTATGATGTCCGACCATGACGTGGATTCATTGTTTGATGGGTTGATGTGGATGGCTTTTGGAAGCCCGGGATGAGTTTTGATTTATGGGTTCTATGAGATCCCACATTCATCCTTGGAATATGGCAAGGGGGTGAATGGCTGAAGAGAGATTTGGCTCAGCCATTCTATGGCCAGGTGGAACATGGAAGTCCCATCTCGGGTTTGGATTTTGCATCATTAATGAAAGGTTATTACTCCTTGTATTGCTATGAGTATTATACTGGTTTATATGTGGTTTATATGGTTTTGATTTCATGGGTATTTTTGTCCCTATTATGTTGGTTATGTATGTGTTTTATGATAGGAGGCATGTATGGCTTTCATCATGTTTTTACTTGTAATTGATGATCAATGTATCTATGGATTAATGGATGGAATGGAAGTTAAGATGAGAAGGCATCAATGCTTCATGGAGAATCTCAAATAAGTATGAGACCCCTATTCTCAGATATGTTGTTTACACTTGTAGTTTACATATTCGTGATATGTTTGATGAAATTCATGTCATGGCTAGTGGGGGTCTAGTCAAGGTCTTAAACAAGTATTTTCTTTAGTACTATCATTTCCATGTTATTTTAGTGTTCTGAAGAGATGGTTCAATTATGGGCAATGACCTGGGCTCTGGGCCTGGAAAAGTGGCTCAAATCCCAAGGACATTGACATAGCACTGACTAAATGAGTCTTTGGACACTGGCAGGAAAGCCTGTGAGAGTGACTCTGGGTTTCTAGACGTTGTCATGCCTATAGCATGAGAGTGATTGAGGCTTAAGTTGTACAAAAGTTCAGTCAAACCCAAGGGCAAGATGTCTGAATTATTGGATTGGTTCCTTAGGGTCCTGAAGCTGATGTCGAATGTCTGTATTGTGTGTTTTCATTGGTTCCACTTCCTTAACGTGACCTAGGAGTTCAAATCATATCATAGTGGCCTATCGTCGCATGTTTACCCCGACTGGTTGGTTTCTTAGGTAGATGTGGGAGGAGGGTGTTACAGAATTAACTGAATGAGCATTTACCCATGGTAATGTAGCGGAACACCATAAATAACTCACCCATGGTATTATCCACCCAAGTATTTTCCCACCCATGGTATTTACCCATCGTAATGTAACTAAAAATAAAAATAAAAACTATAAATAACTAGCCTCACTTTGTAAGAGATCATAATGGTCCACGAAACGTAGTTGTAACAAAAATTTTCTCTCTTAATAATGAATTGGGTTTTATGGTGTATTTTGTTCTCTTCTCATTTTTGGGGGGGATGTCTTAAGTTTACACATTCTTTATCAATGTTCTCATGATAGGTTGGAGTTATTTATTTCTCTCTTTTGGTTCTAATCTTGGCCCCTCCCAAGATTTAGATCAATTATCCACCTTAGGGATTAGGGCTATGAAAGTAGAATTGAAAGCATCATACATCCTACCCAATAATCTGCATTCTTCAATCACTTTTAAAATATCATTCCCAATCATCTCAGAGAATTCCAAAAAGAATTCAACTGCCCATACATCTGGCCTAGAATCTTATCCTTTTTAAACCAGAAAGAACTACTTCTAATTCACCAGTTGTTACAGGTGCCATTAGTTCTTCATTTATAGCTTCATAAACATACTTGGGAAATAATTGAGCAGTATGAATTATCTCCCGAAGAGTTACCTCTTGAGGGACCTCGAAAAGTGTACGAAAATGTCTGACTCCTATTTTCGTCAAATCCCTGAAATTTGATGCCATTCACCCTAATCATATTTCAATGACCAGATAGTGTTGATGGCCCTTCTGCCTTTTTCATATTGTTGAAAACACTTTGTATTTTTGTCCCCAACTTGTAACCATATTTCACAACTTCCTAGTCTCCATTCTTCTTCCCACTCCTTGAGAAACTTAGACTTCTCCAATTCCAATTGAATGAATCTCAATTTGGAGTCATTGTTATCATTACCCCCCACCCCCCACACCCCAGTTGATCCATCCACCCAATTTTATCCTCAATATTCTTTAATTTCTCCATGTCATGCTTACTTTTTTGCTTCACCCATTCAATCGTCTTTTGCTTTAGAGCCTTCAAGTTTTTTTCAAAGCACTCGGAACATCATCTGTAATATGTCATAATGTATCTTGCACCAATATTTTAAATTCTTCTTCATTCATCCATGAAGCATTGAATTTGAAACGAGCTTTTGGTTTATGGGAGAGTCCAACCAGCTCCAACAATATAGGAAAATGTTCTGATGCACCCCCACTCGCAATCCATTGTTTGAAATTTGAAATATTTTCCAAGAAAGAAACACAAATCAGAAATTTGTCCAATATCTTAGTAACCATCCATTCACCGACCCTACAATTCCGCTAGGTAGGCTTGAGATTTTCCAAGTCTATATCAACAAGATTATTTGCATCCATCATGTGAGCAAAGAAATTGAAGATCAGGATGAGCATGGCTTCATCAAATTTTCGCCATGCCCAGAGAAAAATTTAAATACCCACTAATAAGTAGATTGGTTGTCTGCATGAATGATTTAGACATAAGTTTATTCCAGAAAACCACCCTATCTACACAAGGGCCATATATATGTACCAATCTAATCTTCGAACCATATTATTCTGAGAAAGAGTCTTCCACAATCACACCCTCACATCCTCGAGTATTAAGAATCTTCATGGATTTCTTGTTTACTCCCAGGGCCAAACCCACAGAGCGTCCACGAGCATCATTTGCAAAGAAATCCCAATATTTAAGCATCCCATTCAGGGTATGAACAATATACAGGCTAGAACCTAACGTCTCATGTAGGAATATGACATCCAATTGCTCCTCCATGATTAGATGTCTTAAAGATATTTTTTTAGAGGTACTAGAAAAGCCTATGCAATTGAAGAATAGACACTTCATTTGGGAACAAAGGTTGGGGTATAATGTGCTCTAACGACCCCGTTTGAGGATAACTAATGACTAGCCAGAATGTCTTGACTGGATTGAAGAACAACTTTTGAAATATGTGACTGCCTACCTCTAAGGATGATGGGAATTTTAGATGGCGAAAGATGACCCACCCCACTTGTTAAGATAGATAGAGGTATGCCCTAATCTGAAGGTCTGACTTTAGATCTAAGTTTGTACCAATATTGCCTACAGTTGGTAGAGGATGAGTTCTTGGATCTAGAGATATATGGTAAAGGGACAGGGCTACAAGTAGTGTATGGGTCAATCAAACAAGTGATAACCCTTAGATCTATAGTAGAAATCATTCCCATATGTAATGAACAAGCAAACTCAATAATCTGAATAGACAGAATATACTTACATTGATCGGGAATAGAGAAAGTGGTGGGAGAAATACCCGAAAACATAAGAGATATCTAGATACTTGTCGTCGAGCCGACGAACCCGTATCCTTCGTATGTGTCAATGCCTTATCAACGAAGTTGATATCCCATCCCACAGGAGATCCATGAACACTCAAGTGGCCAATCTCCCCCACCTCCTTCCTGCTAACATAACCAACACTGATCTCTGATCCACCTCCCCCTTGGGATTTTTTTTCTTTTAGAACCAAAGGGCAGTCCCTTTAAATGTGTCCAATTTCATGAGATTGTCTGCAGCAAAATGGTACCCCCTCGTAGTCCAATTTGTGACTATGTGAATATCCTCTATATTACAGAATGAGATTTTCAATTAATCCTTCTCTTAAATCCAAAAATACCAGCACTCGAGCGCAAGTCCTTTTCCCAGTCTCCAGGAATGATTGATCATAGTCCATAAAATTCCCTAGGTCATTACCAATTATCCAAAAGATATCTTATGTCCATAAATGCATAGGAAAGCCTAAGAGCCTGAGCCATATAGGGCCAACCCTGAATTACTCCCTTTTAGGGTCGAAAAGGGGAGACCACCACTTGAAGTATATAGGAGTATGTTCAATATTCCAATGAATTTCCAAGACCCAACAAGCTTGCTCTGTGTTGTCAAACTTGAAAGCAAACCAACCTCGAGGAAGAGTACAACTTTTTGACAACGACTTCAAATCCTTTCTTCAGTTCTCCTATGCCCAACTTCTGAGCCTAGTCAGTGAGTATCCTCGACCTCTGACCCTTCCAACCAAGACACTCTCTGACATATCCATAACTTTTTCGAATTTGAGTCCTTCCCCAAGAACAAGCGATTTCTTCTTCTCACACACCTTTGTGCTCTTAGTTTTTTCCCTAATCTCTTTGAAACCCCTTCACTTGGCCTGACTTCATTCAAACCGTTCAACATGTCTTCTACACAACAAGTTGATACCTCATATGCCAAATCTCCACAACCAAGCACTTTGTTCCTTGCCAGGCTTTCCTCTTCCCTTATTTCATCCCCAATTAGTAGAGAAACTATTTGATCAACGACCGAGAAATAGGGAACAACACCAAAGACATTGTGCATGCCATTTCCCCCAAAATGACTCGAAAACAACCCTCCATCATATACATAATTTCCTCCAATGTCCAGCTAGTGAATACACTCCTCTGCAAAATTTAAGGCGTCCAAGGATATACTAGCTACATTATTGTCTTCCCCTAGGGAAATTTTCCAAGTAGGTCCATCCCCTAACTGTGTCGTTGAAAACAATAGAGATCCTTGGTACCCCAATGTTGCTCAAGAGCCAAAATTTGGGTAATTTTGTGCAAGTGTTGCTATAGGGGAGCTACTAGGGCAACGAATATTCACCTTTGAAAATTTTGGTAGATATGAGAACACACCTAGAGATGAAGATCCGGATGTCGAGTTCAGGGCATTTCCCGAATGTTGATGTGGAGGTTTCAACCATATCTGGTAGCCTTCATAAGGGTCCATCGAGTAATCAATCAATTCCACCTCCATGCTGGCACCGAAACCCTAAACGCAATTGGGAGTAGCAATAGATACACTCAGAAACTCGTTGTCGGTTACGTCTGATTTTATAACAGTAATCTTCTGTCTGCAACAGGTTGATACCCTTTATGGTCTACGAGATCCTCATGCCATGGTTATGTCATCCCTGTCATATGCCCTCAACCAAAACATATCCTCACCCCTCGCATAAATAAAAAATGGTTACACGTTAACATCATTTTCCTAACCCAAACCCTAGCAAAAAACAGAGTTTGATTATTTGAATATGTGAACCCTCGCACCACAGAGTCTTTAAATGTATATCATTAAAACAATTACTATTATTTTAAAAAAAAGTTATAATTTAGTTCATTCTTATGATTTTTTTAATTCTACCAACTTGGGATGTACGATGGAAGAAGTATTTTGATGTTTATTATGGATTGATGCCTATTGGCATTTACCAACCATTTAATTTATATGGTTGTGCTAATATTTTATAAATGAGGATTTGTGATGATTTGCATTATTGCGCTACTCTTTAGCCTAGTATAATAGAAATGTGTACCTTAAATGTAGTGTAAGAATTAAATAACAAATTAATTAAAAATAAATAATTACTTATGATAGAGATGTATAACTTAATGCAATGTAAAAAAATAAATAAAATAATTATTTTTATTATTGTTATTATTTTTTATTTTTATTAATTTTCCTAAAGTAGCTAAGTAAATTTGACTTTCTGAATTTACAAGTAATTTTTAAGCTTCAGATTTATGAAAACTCGCGATATTGAAAATATATATATAAATTAATTAGATGCATCCTATATTTCCTGGTTCATTCTCATACGAAAATAACTGTATGAGCGTGAACATGATCCATCCTTACTTATTTCCTTTTTCTTGAAATCTAAAACGTTTTAAAAGTAGATGTTACTTAAAGATCTAGTCGCCCAATGGAGAAAAGCAATTGGTGCACACCCTCTTGATGAAAAGTTTCTACGATGCAAAACTTATATAACTATATAAAAAAAATATCATTGGGAAATTAATAAATATAATATCTAATTTCTAACTTAAAAATTCAATGAAACTTTCTTTTTAATAGTTATAATTAAATAGCCAATAAAAATAATCATAATAGAAAGTACCTTAACAATATATATGTCAACATAAATATAAAGATGATACTATTAAAAAGAAATATGTGAACATGAATATAATCTTTGGGAAATTAATAAATATAATATCTAATTTCTAACTTAAAAACTCAATGAAACTTTCTTTTTAATAGTTATAATTAAATAGCCAATAAAAATAATCACAATAGAAAGTACCTTAACAATATATATGTCAACATAAATATAAAGATGATACTATTAAAAAGAAATATGTGAACATGAATATAAAGATTATAGTATTAAAAAAATGTCGAAATATGTGAACATGAATATAAAGATTATAGTATTAAAAAAAATGTCTTTGGTAAAGGTATAATTATGTTAATATAAATTAATAAATATAAATTAAAAAAAATAAATACATAATATTATTAAAGGTTATCTATTTATATTTAAATTATTTTAAAAAAAATAATTAATTTAATAATTAAAAGATAATTTTAAATTCATATTATATATAAATAATGTTTTTTATATTTATATTTTACAGTTTTAATATTTTAATTTTTACGTTAAAGAAATTTGAAATGTAAACAATTTTCATTTATTTTTAAAATTTTCAATTTTCAATTTTTTTTCTTTTTGTTTATGTGTCTAGAAAGTTTTGGTGGAATGTGTTTGTTCGTAAAACTAAAAATGCTCATTCTATTGCCCTAGAAAAATGGGAAAACTATTTTAAGAAGTTATATGACTCTTCAGACACCATGGACACCATCTTAAATACTCCTATTAAGGAAGATATATTTTCCCTGTTCAGTTTGGAATTAATAAGCTTTCTAATGGGAAAGCTAAAGATATTGAAGGATATCAAGTTGAGATCTTTAAAATGGGAAGATCTGTCATCATTCCTCATCTCCACAAGCTTCTCAATTTGGCTTCACAACATGGCTTCCCTAAGTTTTGGACGCAAAGCCTTATTGTGCCTATATTTAAGAATGGGGACAAAAGTGTTCCCTCTAACTACAAGACCATTATGATTAGCCACATCCTAGCCAAGATATATGGGCTCATTTTAGAAAAGAAACTTAGCCTCTGGCTTGAAAACCATGGTAAAAGAGCTAAATGACAAGCTGGTTTTAGGAGACATCACTCGATTATCGGTCATCTTGTCACTCTCAGGGTCATTGCCTAGGAATGTCGCAATAGTAAAGTTGATCCCCTATGTTGTTTTGTGGAATTTAGAAAAGCTTTTGACATTGTTCCTCAAGATAAACTCTAGGAGAGACTTGAAAAGATCATGGTTCCTTCTGAACTGCGGATTGTTGTGATCAACCTCTACGAGGTTGTCATTGTTAAGCTTAGGGCCAACAAAGGGTGGTCTAGAGACATTAAATGCAATGTCGGGGTTAAGCAAGGGTGTCCCCTATCTCCTACCCTTTTTGGCATTTACATCGATAAGCTTGAGGAGTGTTTGGAAACTACAGGCTGCGAGTGCACTGAGTTTTATGGTATAATCATTACTCTTCTCCTTTATGCAAATGATTTCGTTCCTCTTGCAAAAAGTCATGATGAACCAAACAAGTAGCTTAAGAGTCTTCATGTCTACTGCTCCAAGATGGGTATGACAATTAATATCGACAAGACTAAAGTAATGATCATTAAATGAAAAAAGATCACCCATGGTAATTTTTTCTATGATAACCATTGTTTAGAGCAGGTTTCTTCTTACAAATATCTGAGTATTGACTTTCCTCATCAACCCGACTGGAATTATAGCATCGAGAAAAATATTATTCGAGGTTGAAAAGATTATTATGAGCTTGAAAACAATTGTAAGTTGGTCGATCTTTGCATTTGGAGTAAAAAAAGTTTCTTCTTTGAGATTCTCGTCAACCCTATTGTCTTATATAGATGTGAAGTTTGGGGTTGCAGTATATCTAAAGAGTCATGGAGAAAGATTGAGATGGTTCAAAAGAAATTCATAACCTACAACCTAAAGATCAAGGGAAATGTTGCCTATCCTATCCTCTTGATCAAAGTTGACTTGCCCCCCATTAAAGTACGCCTATGTTTAGATATCTGATGTATAAGAAGAAGCTTTACAACATGGAATCCAAGAGGCTCCCAAAAATTGCTTCTAACTTTAGTCAAACCCCCACCCCCCTTCCCCCCTTCACCTCAAGCATGGGTGGCATAAGGATGCCCAATCTTGGCTCAACCATTGGGGGATTAAGGAAGAGATCACCATGGGAAGCAAGGATACTGTCAAAGATACTATTACCTCTAATTTTAATGACATGTTGTGAGATGATAAAGAGCTAGAGGGTAAAAGAAAGCTTATATACTATAAGGAGGTGATCAAGCCCATCCTTGATAACCAAGATTATCTCTCTAATGTTGACAAGCACTAAGAAAGAAATGAACCTCACTAGGATAAGAACTAATTCTCATGAGCTTCAAAATGAAACCAAGCAGTGGTCTACTCTCAAGACTCCCTAGGATGATAGAATATGTCAGTTTTGCGATACTAAGAAGGTGGAAGATGAAAAACACTTACTTTTAGATTGTCTGTTTCTTACTCACATCCTCTCTCAATTCACTAACATGTGCCACACTTCCAATCTTCTTGACTTATTAAGTCAGCCCAACTATAGTGATCTTGGAGCGCTTCCTTCTCTTCTTTTTTATCACCGAAACAAGATTTTGAAGAGTCACAATTAGATTCTTTTTCTTTTCTTGAAGTTCAATAGACTACATTGGTCTTAGTAGACGTTAATAAATATTATTATAATAATCACTCACATTTACACATATTAAAATAGAGATTATTAAGAAACTAGTCAAATTTCTTGAGATGCAAATTTCTTTTTAAAAAACTAATTTAATCCCTATTAAAATTTGTTAAATCAGAAATTAAACTGAATCTAAAATAATTTTTAAAAAAATTAAGAAAAAGAAAAAGGTTACCTAGTCCGAAAATTCTAATTTGCTTTGTGGAAAACTGGAAAATAAACTTGAATTCAAAGTGAAGGTAGCTGAAACCTTTTCTAACTGAAACGTGAATAAACAAAAATATTTATACATAAACTGATATTGCCTAATTTCTCACACGTCATAGTCGAGAAACATTAACGGACAGGGAAATTCCGAGAGAAGGGACCTCTGAACAAGTCCCCGGATCAAATGTGGGCTCAACTTTATATCTAGACTGTTCTGGAAACTCGTCGGAGTTCGGTAGAGAGCAAAGGACATCACAAAATTTGCGATGGGAGACATTCTGCATCAAACACCAACTCTTTGTGCCGGAATTACATATATGACGGGCATGACTGGAGATTCCAGCAAGGTGAAGTGGAAACATAAACGGCCATGTTCTTCGCAAATTAAATTAACACAAGAAAAAAAATAATTTGCTATAAAATAGTAATAAGAGAGAGAGTTTGAACAATATATTCGCACCAGTGGTCTAGTGGTAGAATAATACCCTGCCACGGTACAGACCTGGGTTCGATTCCCGGCTGGTGCAGGCTTTAAGAAGAAATTCATTTCCTTATCTATTTCGATTTTAGGTTTTCGGGTTTTCCAGTCGAAAGTTCATGTCTGCTGCTTTTGAAAATATCCTTCCCTTTCTTGCAGTAACTGGATCTGAAAATATCCTTCCCTTTCTTGCAGTAACTGGATCTGAATTTGGTGCAGGCTTTAAGAAGAAATTCATTTCCTTATCTATTTCGATTTTAGGCTTTCGGGTTTTTCAGTCGAAAGTTCATGTCTGCTGCTTTTGAAAATATCCTTCCCTTTCTTGCAGTAACTGGATCTGAATTTTGTTTCGTTTGCTGGTGATAACAAGAAATTCATTTCCTTTTCTGTTTCGATTTTAGGTTTTCGGGTCTTTTAATCGAAGATTTCATGTATGCTGCTTTTGAAAATACTCTTCCGTTTCTTGCAGTAACTGGATCTGAAGATAGAGTAGGTCAATACATTTTGTTTGAGATACAAACAAACAGTGCCAGCCAACAAGCAATTTCCGTTTGCTTTCCCTTCATTTCATCTACTTTCCTAATTCTTGTGGAATTATTTTATTAATTCCTGTTGTTGTAGTATGGTGGTAAGTACTCTCATCTGTCACACGGGTATATTCATACTAAACTATATAGCAAAAAAAGTGGAAAACAAAAGAATTCCACAATTTTTTCATGTTAGTAGTTCATTAATTTAAAAATACTACATTTTTTCCCAAGGGAAAAACAACACTATTTTATTGATAAAACAAAAAAGTGTTACATTTACAACATTAGGTTGCAAAATCATTCCAGCAGAAAAAGAAACACAACATGTAATTAGATCGCTCTTAGATATACCAATTGATAAGGTAGACATAAAAATCTAGCAATTAGAATAAGAAAGGTTGTGTCATAGACAACAACCATACTATCTAGTGGAAAAATCAAGATTGCCACCATAAATAATTGAAGGAATAAAGCATTCAAAAGCATGAGCTACTAGAAGGGGAATGATCCACCACCGAGAATGGTGTCATTTATAAGCATCTCATAGAAAATCCTCCCAATAGGCGCAACAAATCCTCTTTTAGACAACCTATCCATAAGGGCGCTCTACTCCCTGTAGATATGGCAGAAATGGATGGATGCAAAGGAGGCCTTTAACATATCGACTTGTTCCATCCAGTTGAGGATAGTAGGCACCTACAGAGAGGCACTACCAGCAGCCCATTCAATCACTATTTTTGAATCTCCTGCCACCGTGATATCCTCAAGTGCAAGCCAGCGAGCACAACAGAGTACCCCCTATAGTGCCAGCACTTCATCTCTAGTGTTGGTTCCAACACCCCCAAACTAGTGGAAATGATGGGCCATGGAGGGGCTAGTGGAGATGATGGACCCATAGTTGCATAGTCCATTTACAGCAGCTCCATCGAAATATCCCATTGGTGAGGCATTATCAAACTCTTTAAAAAGTCACTCTGCGTCGAGAGAGAGCAAGTTTGCAAGGGCCTATTTCCATGAATTATACTACTATTTTCATGGAAACATGTCTATAATCAAGGATTTTGTTCTAAAAAATTACACCATGCCAAAATTTCCAATGCCCCAAAAGATGTATAAAGGAACAATCTTGTACTCTAGGTGGCTTGTTGTCCAATTATGTAGGCTAGCAATTATAGACGTCTTGTTCACCAATGAGGAGATCCCAAGAGTGCTAGATACCTCTACCCAAATGAGGCTTGTATAAGGGAAATCCAACAATAGGTGTTGGGTATCCTCATATGCAGATTTGCATAGAGAGCAACACCCTAGGCCGTGTATTCCCTTTTTTGCTAAATTCTCCCATGTAAGAATGCGATTTCGTATTACAAGCCAACCAAAGCATTTCAGTTTTGTGGGAACATTCCACCTCCATATTTTAGCTAGCCATTCATTTTGGGGACCTAGTCTCTGCCCGAAGTGGATGTACGTATAATTATCTTTGGCAAATATTTCTCTTCTGAGGGGGATCCCACCCTAGGAAATTCTATCTGCCCTCTCCGACAAGAAGATCCCATCTTGGTGTAGAGATGTTCTATAAGCTTACCTACCTGATGCTTTGGGGGTATTGCCAACATATCAACATGTGGCCATATAATATTGGTGAGAATGTTGACTGTTGGTACCTTACTTGTACCCGTACCTAACTCAATAGCTTAGCTTGGCTAAGAAAAGCTTATATGTGTGGTTGTTTCATGAACACAATTGTTATGGCATTTTAGAGATGGAATTCTATGCCACCCAAAGCGACTATAGAGTCACTTTTGAAGTCTACTCTACCATTTGTAGGGTGAGTGGTGGTAAAATGGATTTACGTATATTTTTATTTGAAATGATAATATGAAGTGAATGAGGAAATTAAAATATGAAATCAAATAAAAAAAATTAATGGAGAATGGATGAATTAGAAAAGCGAAGAGATATGGTCATTGATAGAGATGCCCTAGTGGTATAGAATAGTACTCTACCAAGGTACAAACTTAGCTTCACTTCTTCATTGGGCAAACAATGTCAAATCAATTTTCGATTTTGATCTATTAAGACTGAGTACTTTTGAAAATACAATAAGTGAAGATTACTATACCCATTTCTTTAAATCTTACTCAAAAATACAATAAGTGAAGATTACTATACCAATTTATTTGAATGTTACTCAAATAGTATTGCAATTCAACATATATGTTAATTTACATTCTTTCGTAAACAATGATGCCCTCCATTAATCAAACTCACAATCCCCTATGGTCTCAATTTATCTGCTTCTTGATTGTTCACAATTCCCTCTAGTTACATATTGTCCTTTTAGTGTAGTGTTGGATAGTCTTGCCTATCACATGAGTATTAAATGCCCAGAACTTAGACGAAGACTTTAGCAAAAGTTCTCTCTATAATTTTATCTATTTTTTATATTTTTCTTTGGACTCTAGATGCCTCAGTTACTCAGTATATGAATTGAGTCTTTTATATATGTAAATGTTGCTGCATATGTAAAGGAGCGTGTGAGAAGAGTTGAATATGTTAAAATCATTTTGGCTACCTCCTCTGATTTTGCTCCATGTGTGTGACTACTGTAACATTTTGCCATTTTTTTTAATATATCATTTACCTCATTCCAAAGCATAATTAGCAGTGTTAGAATTTATGTAAAAATTGTTGTCTTGAGAAGACAAAGTTATTGTGCAAAGTTCTATTGCACGATTCAAGGCAACTGGAAGCCCTCCAAATTTGTTATTGTGTATTATAAGGTAAATGGTGTGGGATCTAATATTATACCATTGCAGGTTACAGAAGGAGTTAGTGATCTCTAGATTCGGGTGACCATAGAACTATATTATCAACTTGAGCATTCACCCATATTTGATGCCATAAATTATTGATGCTTGTTTTACCACTTGGCTAAATGCGAATAGCCCTTGCTCATGAATAATCTCTATGATTACGCCAACGAATCTAACTAAGATTTTACACCCTATCCAAAGATCAACACCATTCCCTACATATTCACCATTCCAAACTTACCCAACTAACAATTCCCATAGTGCTAATAAGCTCTAAGTCATTATTATAGAGAAACAGTTTTGCCACATGGAATAGTAGGTCCATCACAACCATTATGTCAGGCTAGGCCTCGCGTTTGTTGTGAAGTACCAAAATGGCATCTTACCTCCTACTATATGCTAGTGTTGGGGATGCCAGCGAAAGCATTTGGGAAGACTCCATTTACTTTTCAAAGTTCTTTAAAAAATAGAGGCTTTAATAATTTTAGCAACATTGCTTTAACCATGTCAGATTAGTTGAACAATTTTTCTTTGAATATGCGTTTTTGTTAAAACAAAAAGACATGCATATGTTTAGTTGAACAAATTTTCTTTGAATATGCGTTTTTGTTTAAAAAAAAGACATGCATATGTTTATTGGTCTAGTTAATGGATATTGAGATATTTTGATTAGTTGATATATGAGATTTCTTCATGATGATAGAAACAAATTGTTTTCCTCAATATACAAATAAGGAAGAAAGTGTATTGTTCAATGCTTGCTCAATGTGGATATTCGTTGAGGTGATTTCTACTTCCAACATTCAAATAAAGATGATGGCAACTTAAAGGGGTATCAATATGGGTTTTGTTACAAATAATTATTGTTGTGTTAAAGATATATTGTGTGGAGGTTGTTTTTGTAGAAAACTTGTGGGCACCACTAGTTACCTAGGTGATATTATGGATGTGAGTTCAACGATATGCAATATACATATCCAATAGGTTTTTTTTTTAATACAAAATTACAAAATTTTATATTTAAGAGAATAAATATAAAATTTGATATTTCATGTTAAGGTGGTTTGTTTGTGTTTTAACTCTTCATAATTTTATGTTAATAAATTATTAATTATTATCTCACTTATAATATTATTGTCTTGTGAATCATGTAATGTAATGTGAAACATCAATATTAAGGATTGGATAGTTTAATGTTAGGTGATCAAACTCTCTAGTTAACTAGAAAATTTGTAAAATACATTTATATAAGAATTTACTTACTTATTAAAATAACAAGAAAATAATAATAATAAGTGAGATAATAATTA
>APFE030969697.1:33318-45388 GCA_000404065.3 Pinus taeda
TATAATTAACTTCCAATTTTTAACATTTAAATTCTCGAAAACCATATTCTCGCTATCATATTTCTTACTTAAATCAATATCATAAATTTATAAATACTATTTAACCATTTGAATTTACTAGTTTATATTTTCAAAACATCATTACTGCAATTAAAGTGTGAAGCGTGTTATAGCTTTGGAGACCCTTCGTCTACACTGAAAAAGGAGAACAAAAAGGACCCAAAAGCTAATGAAAAGCGGCCCTCGACAAGGACAGTACGATGTAAAATGCAAATAATTCAACGAGGCGGTGCGCATTATGTAGGTAACATCCGCTGTAATTAGTTTTCAACTGCGAAGCGGCAAATTTTTCGGAGTACGCTGCATTACGTTTAGAACCATTCAGAGGTTAGGGTTTGGTGCAAATCCACTTAAGTTTGAGAAATTTCGACAAGTTCGGTTAATGTCGTTAAATTCATCGCCATGGTGATTCGCAGATGACTCCTAATTTCACCTGAATTGATGAGATTTTCGAGCCTCAAGATTACCGGACAGGGAAATTCGAGAGAAGGGACTTCTGAAGAAGTCCACGGGACAAATGTGGGCTCAAATTTAAATCGAGACTGTTCTCGAAACTCGTCGGAAGTCGGTTGACAGCAAAGTACATCACAAAATTTGTGACCGGCGACCTTCTGCATAAAACACCAAATCGGCGGTGCCGGCATTACATATATGACAGGCATGACTGGAGATTGCGGCGTGGTGAAGAGTTGATATAAGCGGCCAGATTCATGGTTTTCGCGGATCGCATTAACACAAAAAAGACTGGTTTCTATAGAATAGTAAGAAAAGAGATTAAAAGGCTTTTAATAAGTATGCCACAGTGGTCTAGTGGTAAAATTATACCCTGACATGTTACATACCCTGGTTCGATTCCCTGCTGGTGCATTGACGAAAGTATAATGTTGTTTCCAGTGCTGGTAAATAAGATATTTATTTTCTTTCTTTGTTTCGAATTTAGGTTCTGGGTTTTTAGTCGAAGGTTCATGTATGCTGCTTTTGAAAATACCCGTCCGTTTCCTGCAATAACTAGATCTGAAGATAGAGTAGGTCATTAGATTTTCTTTGAGAGACAAACAAACAGTACTGCTAGCCAACAAGCAATTTTTGTTTGCTTTCCCTTCATTTCATCTGCTTTCCTAATTCTTGTGGAATTATTTTATTAATTCCTGTAGTATGGTGGTAAGTATTCTCACCTGTCACGTGGGTATATTTTCTGCTCTTTGCGCTGACATTGTGTGTGGGAAACGCTTAGTTTTTATTGAACTAGTTGATACCGTTAGAGAGGAACAACTGAATCAGAGCCTTAAGCCTGTGTCCTGTCGTCTGCAGGGTGAGGCGGTGAGCCATTCCTTCGCTGGCCAAATGGGCTTAATTTATAAAACCATTAAGTGTCCTTGTTTATCTTGCCCTTCATAGATCCTTTTGTCAGAAAAATCATAGTGTCCTTGTTTGTCTCGCCCTTCGTGGTCCCTTCTCTCAAAAAATTTATTGGAGAAAATTGACGTTACATCAGTTCCGGAAAGACTAAGGCACATTTAAATAGAGCATATCCTGTGCAAGAAACCCGCGCCTCTGCACTAGCCAGGCAGTTTGCAAGAACATGAACTTGAGGTCTGACCCTGTAGCCTCTATTAGACCACAAAGGGAAAAGTCTAGCAAGTTAGCTTATCATTGTTTTGTTCCGAGAGAGATTTTGTTGCTCCGAGTACTCATTCCTTCGAGAAATAATATTACGTTTGATTCTGGTATTGAAAGTGTTTAAGGTGGATATGATATTTGAAAATTGCAGTAATGCAATCGTTTTCGTATGTATAAATGGTTTTTTGATAATCAAAAATGTATTTAAATTTTCAAAATGGACTGTAATCAATTTGAAAGGTTAATCATCACTCGCTACTGAATATGTTTTTAAATATGCTTCAGGTTGATTTGAGTGGACCTTTGCAAGATCATGTCCTGATATAATGTGGAGATTATAGTTGGTTCTAATGTTTGAGACGATTAAAATGGGTATTTCCTTTATAGGACTCGTGAATAATTAAACTATTTGCAATGTTTATATACATTTTATTTCTACAAGGGAAAGAGCTAAAAACACTAAAAGACGAAGATATACATAAAAAGTTGATATTTCTTAAAAAAAAAAATCTCTCAAAACAATGCCCAAACCACACATCAAGCAATGAAGAGTAGTAGCATCTGGCAAGTGGTCAAACTCAAAATCCCTGTATAGATATGGTTACACTACTTTCCCTTTTATACACTTAATCACACAGAATTAGTTACTCCTTTGTAAAATGAAAGGGTCACATGATTGGAATCCTTTATTAAATGTAAACCATTTAGTTTACTAAATAAGTATCAGTAAGAAAAGTAGTCTTTCATGTTCGCAGTCCATAACTTAAAAATATTACACTTACATTTACTTGTAAATGCACCCCACCCATAGGGGAGCTTGGCTGAAAAAAGCATGTACATGTAATTATTTCATGAACGCAACTTGTTATGGCATTAACATAATCGGAGTTGGACTTCTCTGCCACCCAAAGCATCTACAAAGTCACTTCTGAAGTCCACAACCATTCGTAGGGTGAATGTAAAATGAATTTACCAATTCTTAAAGGTATTTCTGAAAATAAAATAGGTGAAGATTAATATACCCAACGTTAAAGGTAGGCCCATTTTTCTAAGTAATTGAATTTCACTCCAAGAGTATTGTAGTCCAATACATAGGTTAATTTACATGCTTTCACAAACAATGCTGCTCTCCATTAATTAATCTCACAATTCCTTGGAATCTCATTTTATTTTTATTTTGATGTTTGATTGTCCATTATTGTTTCTAATTACATATTATCCATGTTGCACAAGTTTCTGGAACATAGGAACCTTGGGTATGGGTGTCCGGAACGCCAAGAAATTTTTCAAAATTTACACAGATTTTCTCAAAATTTACAGGAAACGGCTAATCGGGAGCCTTAATATTATATATAATAAATTAATTAATTAATTAATTATGTAATTTATATAATAATCAAAATCAATATTGAATCAACGTATTCAAATATTAAAATCAATTTAAATATATAATCTCTTATATATAAATATATTTTTTGGGTATCTCTCTCCCTAGTCTCTCCCTTATATATATAAAATATTAAAATGTTAATTTCATTACCAGTTCTCTCACACATGACTAGTCTTTGAAACAATCTAGCTTAAAAATACAAAGGAACAGTTTTACATATATTTCTCTAGTTATTCTTAAGAGAAAAAGTAAAGCAACTCTAATGTTTAACCATTTACTGCCACATACAATATCCACACACAATCTTCTGCCATATATATACATAAACAGCGAAAAAAATAGTCATCAACATGACATCTCAGATATCGCCCTTACATCGAGGTGCCACAGGCTTCCTTAATCCATCAAGAGATTGCTCCAGTTTCTCAATTAAAGATATCGGTGTTAAGGATGTCTTTTGCCTTTCTTTGTGCGAAGGTTTCAACACAAGCTCATGTTTTGTGAGCAGTTCAACATATTTCTCTACAGTCTTTGTATTCCCCAACCCTAAAAAACCCTGAAACTCTTAAAAAAACTCCAAGAACTTTCCCTAGCTCCAAAGAACGTGGTAACTATTGAAACAGATTTCCCAACTCTAAAAAGCAGTTCCCCTGTAATAAAACATATTATCCTTGTAGTATAGTGTTGGATAATATTGCCTATCACGCAGGCATTGAATGCCCAAAAACCTTTAGCAAGTATTTTGATATTTTTCTTTGGAGGTTTTAGATGCCTCAGTTTCTCGGTGTATGAATTGAGTTTTTATATATGTATATATTTCTGTATATGTAAAGCAGCGTGTGAGAAGAATTGAATATGTTAAAATCGTTTTGGCTACCTCCTCCGTTATTTCTTATACATATCATCTACCTCATTCCTGACCATAATCACCAGTGTTGGAATTAATGTTGAAAATTGTGGTCAGCGTCTGAGAAGAATTGAATAGGTTAAAGTCGTTCCCTCCAGATTTTGCTCCTCTTTGTGTCAGGACTGTAGCATTCTATTATTTCTTATACATATCATCTACCTCATCCCTGCAGTGTTGGAATTAATGTTAAAAATTGTGGTCTTGGCTCTTGGGAGGATAAAGTTAGTTTGCAGAGTTCTATTGGACGGTTCAAGGCAGCTTGAAGCCCTCCAGATTTGTTAGTGTGTTGTAAGGTAAACGGAGTGGTCTCTGATACCTGATACCGTTGCAGGTCACAGGAGTGAGTGACCTCCAGATTTGGGTGATTTGGGTGATATTCTCTTAGAGATGCCCTTGCTCATAAATAATCACTGTCGTTTCACCTACGAATCTAACCAAGATTTTACCCTTCTAAGAATCAACACCATTCCTTATTTATTCACCATTCCCAACTTGCCCAGCTAACCAATTACCATAGTGATAATAATCTAAGTCAATATTATACAGAAACAGTTTTATCACATGGACGAGTAGGTCTATCATGGCCATCAAGTCAGGCTAGCCCTGGCGTTTTTCGTGAAGTGCTAAAATGCCATCTTACCTTGAGGATGGATGTCAGATGCTAGGTGTTGACGTTGTCAGAGGAAGCATTTTGTAAGACTTCTATTTACTTTAAACTTCTCTAAAAAATAAAGGCTTTAATAATTTTAGCAAAATTGCTTTTGGCATATTAAATTGGTTGAACAGTTCTCTAAAAAATAAAGGCTTTAATAATTTTAGCAAAATTGCTTTTGGCATATTAAATTGGTTGAACAAATTGCCTTCGAATATGCATTTTGATAAAAAAAAACTTCTAAAATAATTTGGCAGTTGGTCTGTTTAATGGATATTGAGATAGTTGGTCTGTTTAATGGATATTGAGATATTTTGATTAGTTGATATAACCATTTCACTTTGGATGCGAGGAAACAAAATGTTTTCCTCAATACAAAGAGGAAGGTGTATTTTTTTGAATAATTGCTCAATATGTATGATTGTTTAGGTGATTTCTATTTCCAACTTCAAAACAAAGATGATGGCAACCTAAAAGAGTATTAATAATGGGTTTGTTGTGTTAAAGATATGTCATGTGCCTAGTGATATTCATAAATTACCCTTTTTTTTTACTTTTGAGTTACAGAATTATAAAGTTAATATTTAAGTGAATAAATATAAGTATTGTTATTTTATATTAAAGGTTATTATTTTATATGTATGAATATATATTTTATTCTATTATTTCTATTGTGAGTAACAAAACTATAAGTTTATGTTAGGGTAAAAATAAAATGTATTTGTATAAGGTTGTCATTTTATATTTACGAATATAATATATTATTGACTTGTGACAGTTTATTGTTAAAGACTGGTGTTAGGGATTGGATGGCTTAATGTTAAATAATTAAACTGTCTAATATTACTTCTATGATTATTCATCAAATAATAAATGTAAATTTATAATACTATATTAAAAAAATATTTATTTTATTTTTTCTCTCCACTATTTTTGCAGTCTATATTTCTATAATTTATGCAATGAAGTATTAATAATTATTTGAATTCATTTTTACTATGGAAATTGTCTTTATTTGATATATTGGGTAATGATTTGATTGTATGGTGTGTATAATTGTAGTGTGTTGCTATAATTGATGGAGATATTTTGTATTATCAAAGTACCCAAAGATTCTTATTGAACTTCCATAGGGGCTTTCTTCGTTTATTGAGGTAATGATACGTAAATCCCACTTCCCCCACGGAGCCAGTAAGGGACTATATAAGTTCAAAATTGTTTCGTGTCGGTAAGCTCTGAGAATCATCATAACTATATCTCAAGTTTCGTATAATAGAAAATTATATTTGATGTGTATGGTTGAGAATATTCAAACTATTATATCACTAACTTGGCATTAATTGTCTAAGTTGAATAAATAACTTGGCATTAATTGTCTAAGTTGAATAAATGATTTGATTTCATGGAATTGATTATGTGTCTAAAATACAACATAACCTTGTAACCGGATTATGGTCGATTTACATACTTATTCCATATTGGTGGTTTCTTATTATTATTGGTTTCTTGTTTTAATTAATATATTAACATCCATGATATAAGATGTCGTATATGCATGGTGTAAGGAGAGGCAGTGAAAATGCGATGTACTTGTTACCAGGTTGTCACTATCTTTTTATTTATTTTGTGGATTGAGACATTACGAGATTTATGACTTTTATCTTGACATTTCCAATTCTTGTAGTAGATTTGCCACCGCACAAATTGCACTCAAATATATCACAATGTAGAATATATATATAGACATATGACTATCACCTGCATAGAAATGAATGCCAAGCACATAGAGTGACTTGAATGGATCCTCTATTGGTTTATCATGGACCATCTATTAAAGAAGAGGATATAAGCTCTGTCATAGCTCCATCTTCTTTGGATTTACTATCTCTGTCGGTCTAGTTCTTCATTTGATAGTAGTTTAAAGCAGGAAAGGGCTGTGTTAAAAACATTGCAATATCAGTGGAGTCTTCTTATAAAAGGTATCAAAAGCCATTTGTCTCTGAACAACGTCTCATTGGAGTGGAATGGGCATATTTAAATTTTCAAACAGGGCATTTGGTCTAGTGGTATGATTCTCGCTTTGGGTGCGAGAGGTCCCGAGTTCGATTCTCGGAATGCCCCTGATTTTACGTTTTCCAGTTTTCCAGCAAATGTATATGAGTATCCTCTACCAAAATATTTTATCAGTACCAGGGAACCCTCTACCAAAAATTGACAGTACCAGTAAACCCTAAAGGTATCACATCATATAGATATTTTATCAGTAGGGAACCCTCTACCAAAATACATTGACGGTACCAGTAAACCCTAAAGGTATCACAGCCTATAGAAGCTTTTCGAAAATAATGTTTTCTATGAAAGACTCCTATAGATATTTTATCAGTAGGGAACCCTCTACCAAAATACATTGACGGTACCAGTAAACCCTAAAGGTATCACAGCCTATAGAAGCTTTTCGAAAATAATGTTTTCTATGAAAGACTGTCTATATAGGGAGACCCTCTACCAAAATACATTGACGGTACCAGTAAACCCTAAAGGTATCACAGCCTATAGAAGCTTTTCGAAAATAATGTTTTCTATGAAAGACTGTCTATATAGGGAGACTGCTTATAGAAGTTTTCTAGGAAATATAGGAAATATAACAAGCCTACATAAATTTTTGGTGAATATTTACTCTCTCAAAGATTTTCAATATATTAAGCATTATAAATCAACCAAACGCTTTTTAACACACCATTTTCACAGAGGGATCCATGGCGTAATATTAGCGGGATTGTCAATATATTACCTCAATAAATGAACAAAGGGTTTAACACATTACTTCTAAAGACAGGGATCTGTGGCGCAATGGTAGCGCGTCTGACTCCAGATCAGAAGGTTGCGTGTTCGATTCACGTCAGGTTCAATCGCTTTTATCTTTCTGAGAGATTGCCGTCTAGAAGATAGAAGTTCGAAGTTTGACCCTGGATCGAACTGGGGACCTCTTGCAAACCAGTTTTTCATGTGTCTTCCAAAGGTTTCTTTCCCTGCAAAATTGAGCCCGGGACCCCTCGCACCCTCAGCGATAGACCAAATGCCCTGGCACACTGAAATCGCTGAAACGATTTCAAGCTCCTAAACGTAATAGAAAATTTTCCATGGAAGCCGTAAACCTAAGCACATTACTTAACAAAAATATTTTTATGTCCCTAAATTAAAACACGAGCTGGACGAGTAAACCCTAAGAGTATGACGGCCTATATAGGTTTCCGGTAAGGAGATCCTTAGGTTTTTATAAGCCCAAACAAATGAGAGATTGTCTATATACGGAGCATTCCCAGAATCGAACTAAATGCCCTCCCACATAAGTACACGAGCAACTGATAGAAGCGCATTCCATACGTCGAATGTCGCCTTCGACACATCTAGAGCATCTATGTTTGCTCGTGAAGCTCAAGAAGCACATCTTTTCACACGCATGGGATTTTGTAGAATACTAAAACTTTGTTTTGAATAATAACCATAGTTTCATCTTTAATCCTAGGTAGGCTTTTGAGAGCTTTTTCTATGGCTTTGCATAAGAAGCACATTCTATACCTATCACCTTTAATGTTGTCTTCCTCACATCCAACACATTTATGTCCGCTCATGAAGCCCAAGAAGCACAACTTGGCCCACGCACATGGGATTTTGTTTGTGCAAAAAGCAATATATTCTTTGATTTCAACATGATAAAGAGCATAATTATAATTTATAACCATACAAAAAAAACTTGAATCCATCTACGCCTTTAAAAACCTTAAATTAACATTGCCTTCGGTCAATGATAATTCAATTTTATATTGAACATTTTGTCACTAGCACCAAGTTCATGGAAAATTGGTTGTTTTGACTGGCCAACCACTATAAATTCTTTTTCTGATCTTAGTGATGATTTCACTCACAAAAATGTTGAAGCTTAGATCAACAATATTGACATTAGGTAGACCCCCTATTCCTTGAGCATATACCTCTGAAAATGTTGTTATCAACTTTGAAGTGTTAAGCCTTGGCAAGCGTTGATACTAATTGTTTAGATTATACATATGAGAGGGGCATTTCTCCATTGAAATAGTTTCTAAGAATAAGAAAGCATTGCAAGTTTCCTCCTGAGTAGATTTCTTTGTGCAATGAACCATTGAGGGGATTTTGCTACATGTCTAACATGTTTTGCATTCACATATCCAAGCTAATGAGATGACACATTGAGAACATTGCGTTCAAAAAGGATAACCTGTGACAAAGATTTAACTTTCCATTAAACATAAAATCAACAGTGACAACACACATCGCTAACTCATCGCAATATAGACTAACACATGACATGTGCACGAGGGTTGCAAAACCATTCTTGGAATCTCAAGGGGATGGCAGTTCAATGACCTTTTGCATTCTTAGTCTATTCCACTTCTGGCACTGTTTTTCCTTCCACATTCTCAAGCTCTTTACAATAATGTAAATAGTAAATGCTTACCCAAGATTTGGTATCATTTCCTTAAATAAAAATTATATATTTTTAGTATGACCCTAATCTAAACAATGCACGCCAAAAATTCGCAAATCAATGAGGCAATGCCTTTCCTGTGCAACAGATGGAAGATTTTACAGGTCTAATTAGTTAGGGTACAAAAGGATCGTGGATTTGGACCGAGGTGAAAATAAAGGCCACTGGGAACCTGGATACCTTTCTCCTTTTGAAGATGTTTGGATCCAAATCCCAAATGAGAGATGCCACTCTAATAGTAAGACTTGCAATATTGTGGACATCGTTATGGAAGTGGAAGTGGGAGTGGCAACCTTTCTTTCTACCTATTTCATTCAAATGAGATTGAATAGGGACATTTCCTAACAGTGGCACATTTGGCAAGGAAAAGCATCACTGGTTCATTGATGAATGCTGAAATGGAATGAAGTTGATCGGTAAAGAGTTTAATGTTTTCTAAAAATTTGAAAAAATTAATTATGTTGGTTTCATTTTTAAAGAAAGAAAGGGAAAGATTAGATAATGAATGTTAATCATCTTTTAGTTTTCGCGACGAATTTTTCTGAGTGAATATATGGTTTTTCCATATAATATTGGTGTTGGATTATTAACCTTGGGCTGATTAGCGAGGGTACAAAAGGACCATGGATTTGGACCGAGGTGAAAATGGAGGCCACTAGGAACCTGGATACCTTTCTCCTATAGTAGAAGTTTGGATCCAAATCCCAAATGGGAGATGCCACTATAATAGTAAGACTTGCAATATTGTGGACATCACCATGGAAGTGGAAGTGGGAGTGGCAACTTTTCTTTCTACCTATTTCATTCAAATGAGACTGAACAGGGAGATTTCCTAACAGTGACACATTTGGCAAGGAAAAGCATCCCTGGTTCATTGATGAATACTGACATGGAATGAAGTTGATCGGTAGAGAGTTTAATGTTTTCGAAAAATTTGTAAAAATTAATTATGTTAGTTGCATTTTTAAAGAAAGAAATGGAAATAGGAGATAATGGTAAATGTTAATCATCTTTTATTTTTGGCCACAACCTTTACTGAGTGAATACATGGTTTTTCCATATAATATTGGTGTTGGATTATTGACCTTGGTCCTGTTAGATCTGGGTCATACGATACACTCATATTGCCTGAATTTGATTCCATTTCAACAGAATTCACAGCAGCTAAGGACTGTAGAGAAATCTCAATCAGCTTTGCTTCTTCGCTGGAACTTACTCCTGTCAATCTTAAATGCACTTTATTGGTCTCATCTCCTGCATTGATTAGTTCAGCGTCAAACCCTGCATCTCTAAATTCTTGAATTATTTGAGCAATATTGCCTTGCTTGGGATCATAGTGCACCTTTGCTTTTTCTAGGGCAAGAGAAACCACTACTTTCTTGACTCCTCAGATTTTCCCAAGTGCAATATTCAATAGATTATGAGCAGCTTGTGCAAGTCATTCCCCTTATTCTTATATGGCATACAGACATGATACTATTCTTTGTGCCATCCTCAGTTAGTTTTGCCTCAAACCCTGCATCTTCTATTGGTTCTTTAATGGAATTTTTCTGCATAACATTGAAACTAAATTTAGGCCATATAGGAGTACAACCCTTTCTATGCAAATTTAGGACTCAAGGGAATGGGATCGTGACATGGCCCTATTTATCCGGATTGGGCATTGAATTAGATACAATTGAATTGATGTCTTCATCTTACTTCCTATAGATGGCAACATCTTACTTCCTACACATGGCAATTGCGCAGATGCAGGATGAACTATGAACCAATATAAGACTGCTGCCACTATACATGATTATGTGAAATGGCATGGGAAATATGTTGTGTTCATAGTTCCTTAATAGATCTTGATTCTGTATTACTACAAAATCAGAATGAATATTGTTGTCCTTATACATGATTCTGTGAAAATGGCAGGGGAAATTTGTTGTGTTCCTAGTTCCTTACTAGATCTTGATTCTGTATTACTACAAAATTAGAATGAATAGACCATTGAATTTGGCAATATGGGTGTTGTAGTCTTCTGACAATAAAAAATAAGAAATATTTATTTGCATGGGTAAATTATTGTGGTTGAGAAGGAAAATCAGTTTTACATCAATGAATGCTGGCCTGTAGAATACTAAAACTTTGGTTTGAATAACAACCACAATTGCATCTTTAATCTCGGGAAGGCCTTTGAGGGATATTACTATGGCTCCTACACAAGAAGCACATTCCATACCTCTCACTTCGAATGATGCCTTCCTCACATCTAGAGCATCTATGTCTGCTCGTGAAGCCCAAGAAGCACAACTTGGCACACACATGGGATCCTGTAGAATACTAAAACTTTGTTTTGAATAAAAACCACAGTTTCATCTTTAATCTCGGGAACGCCTTTGAGAGCTTTTTCTATGGCTCCCGCATAAGAAGCATATTCCATTCCTGTCACCTTGAATGTCGCCTTCCTCACATCCAGAGCATCTATGCCCTACTCGTGAAGCCCAAGAAGCACATCTTGGCACACACATGGGATCTTGTTTGTGCAAAAAGCAACATGTTCTTCAATTTCAACATGAACATAGTTACTGATCAAATGAGAAAATGACCTAGTACCCTTTTTTTGAGATAGCAAAAAATCACTCGATTTTGAAAAATGATGATTTAGAATACCCTTTTTTTTGTATCAAATATGAACAATTTTTTAAATGTTAGTGATTTTCATGTTGATTTTGGAAAGTGTTGATGCAGCATCAACACATTTTTTTGGAGAGCTTATTTTTGACACTTTAAATTATTTTATGTATCAAGTGCGAACAATTTTTTTTTTTAGTTATTTTCATCTTGATTTTGAAAAGTGCTCATGAGCATCAACCCTTTTTGTTTAGAGGGCTTTGTTTTTACACTTTAAATTTTCTAATGAATTAAGTG
>APFE030969698.1:0-11170 GCA_000404065.3 Pinus taeda
TTGTCATACGGATAGCTGGGAGAGAGTATGAGAGTTTCATTGATGTAATCTCCAAATTTTGATTAATATATTCCTGATGCCTATGTTTGGTGGACGTAGCCCAGATTGGTTGGGTGAACCACGTTAATAGCTGTGTTCTATGTGTTTGATCTCCTGCTGTGTTAATTGTGTGTTTTATTTAAATTGTTGTGCCTGAATTCCAACAGTTTTTTTTAGCTTTTCTTAACATTTTTAGAATGATTTTTTAATATATTGTACATTTTTTATTTCAACTTTTTGATATTTTTACAGCATGTATGCTTTACGACATTTTCATAATGTTTTTTTAATATATTGTATATGTTTGCTTTGAAACTTCTCAATATTTTTACAATACCAAATACATGCTTTCCAAGATTCCATAACAAGTTGGATATATATGTGTTGGATATGGGGTGAATTCAAGTTGGATATATATGTGTTGGATATGGGGTGAATTCAACAAATGGTAAAAATGATGATAATGGAAGATTTATATTAATAACCATAAAGTTTAATATTTGTTCCTTAAGAAAATGTAAACACTATTTCATGATAAAACATGGTATGGTATTTTGTTTTGATTTTTTTTAGTATTGGATATTGTAAAATATCAAAATTATTGATTCGGAGTTCTGGCAAATTTGTGTGGTAGTTAAAGTTTGTTATTTCTCTTGCAAACATGTTGTGAATATCTAATCACAAATATTAATTTTGATAAATATATTTATAGCACTATAAATAATATTTTGGTTGTGCATGCGATTGATAATAAGGCTATGGGCATATATCAACTACATTTATTAATGTATTTGTGTTAGTAATAAAATATTGAGCACTTTTCCTTTTTACAATTATGTGAGAAATCAAAATATGTAGAAGAACATGCTCACTCTTTTAACTGTGAAAAGAGTTTGCGACAAAGATTGTAACTTTACAAATATCTTAGAAAATGAGATAGTGATGTAGTCTTTTTAAACAATTTTCATGGAAATACGACAAATGATTTATGTATAATTTTGTAGTGTAATTTTATAATATCATGTTTATTTTCATTTAGTATATCTCTGTCTCTCTCTCATCTCTCTCTCTATACTATATATATATAACAATTCAAAATTAAAGTTTATATATTGTAATAAGAATTTATTTGTAATAGTCATCTTTAATTAATAATGTTTTTTTTTATCATATCAAGTTACAAATGACAAAAAGTCTAGACAATGTAAATAGCCTTAGAGAATACAATTGAATTGAGATTCAGCCAAAGATGAACAAGAACTTGCAAAGGAACATTCCCATAAAATATGCTTCATTGTTTCTAATAAGAGAAATAGCATAGACAATCAATAAAAACTCTTTTGATCAATAAAATTTTGAAGGGAAAACCATGAAAATGTATGTTTTTATTCTCTCTTTATTTTTATTTTTATTATATCTTTATTTTCATTTAATTATATTTTTAATTCCTCTTTATTTTATTTTGTTTTAAAATTATATTTCAAAGCTTTTCCAAAAATTGGTAATGATGTTAACTGCCTGCATTTGTGATAAATAATTGGAATGCCTTGATTATTTTAACAAACCTTATATATTTGGCTAAAAGAAATATACGTCAATTATATAAGATAGAAACTTGAATTGTCTCAAGTCCAACTAACATCACTATTCAACCACTATTCAACCTCTTTTATTCTTGTTCACCAAGACCGTAATTTTATAAACATACTACAAAATCTAGAAATGTGGTTTAGCTAGATGGCTACATAGTCATTTTAAACGATTGTCACACGGATATGACAAATGGTTGGTGTATAATTTGTAGTGTCATGTTTATTTTCATGTGTTACATGGAATACATATTTTTTATTTGTATTTTTCAATATTGTATATATAATAATTATAAATAAAAAAAAGGAAAAAAAATAGTAAGTATATATTTTAATTAGAATTTAGTTTTAATAGTTTGACATCTTTAAATAATAATGTTTATTTTACTCATCAAGTTATAAATAGAAAAAAATGTACCACCAACCAATGTAAATAACCTTAGAGAATGTCATTCAATTGAGATTCAACTAGAGCCAAATAAAATATGTTTCATTGTTTAAGATCCTAGAAATAGCATAGTCCATCAATAACACCTCTTTTGATCAATAAAAATTTTGAAGGACAAATCATGACAATACATATGTTTTTATTTCATTTTTTTTAATTATATTTTAAAGCTTTTCCAAAAATTGGTGATGACGATTACCCATTTTCATTTGTGATAAGTGATTGGAACCTCTTTATTATTTTAACAAGCCCTATATATGGCTAAAATAAATATACACCAATTATACAAGATAAAAAATTGAATCGTCTCCACTCTAGCTAACATCATTATTCAACCACATTTTTTTCCACTGTAATTTTTCAAGAAATTGAGACCACCATATTATTTCCAATAAGGTGAGATTCTTATCCTATTTTGAAGAATAGATATTTGTGTAAATGATTAAAATATATATATATATATATATTAAGTAAAGGTATCTCGATGGAGAGGGCTTATGGACAAATTCTTAGCAATATTAGTTACAATTTCAATGTTTCCATTATACGCATTCATTTAAGAGTAGATGTTAATTTCTGGCGATGTGTAATGATTTTTGTATCACAATAATAGCAATATGGATGATTTGGAATTTGGGGAGCATGAAGAACAAAAAATGAATATGAATGAACAAAATAGAGTGTCCATAAGGAAATAGAGAAAATATGACAACTAAGGAATATTAGCAAAAACAGTCACAACAATGTCAATAGAACAACATCAAGAAAATATGAAAGAACAAGTTGAACGAAGAAAAGTATATAAAATAGAATACCAAATAGAATTTTGAAAAATAAATGTGCAACAAATGGAAACACAACAAGAAGAGATGAAAGAACAAATTGAGCAACAAAGAGCACTTCAAATAGAAATTACAAGAGTACATTGATAAAGAAGACATAACGAATGAAAATAAAACAATAATAAGAAGATATGAAAGAACAAATTTTATGACATCAAGTACATCAAATATAATATAAAAGAGAATATCGAGAAAGAAAAGCGCAACAAATGACAACAAGAAAACAACAAGAAGAGATGAAAGAAAGAATTGAATAACAAAGAGCACATTGAAGAGAAAATTGAACAGCATATCAAGAAAGAAAAGAAAAACAAATGACAACAAAACAACAACAACAAGAGATGAAAGAACAAATTGAACGACAAAGAAAAAATCGAGGAGAATATCAAAGAGAATATCGACATATGACATCACAATAGGTGACATATAAAGAATTTAAAGGGAAAAGAATACAAGAAAATGTAGAAGAAAATCATATAAAAAAAGGCATTTAAAACATGTAGCAAAAAATCCTATGAAAAAAGGTGTTTAAGGGATGTAGAAGAAAATACTACGAAAAAAGGTTGTTTAACAAATATCTATATATAACTTCAATCATAAATTCTCACTAATATAGATATTGCACATCAAAAAATTTGCGATAGAATTGATCAATTAGCTCAAGTTCAAATGTGTTATGTGTGCAAGGAGTCATATGTCAGAATTCATATATTTAAAAAAATACAAGACCAATATGCATGAGATATAAAAGAGAAGGTACTCATCACAAATTTTCATATTATAATCAAATGAATCCATGACAACAACCTAAATTTCTTCAATATCTCAAACAAATTTAGGATATGTTGATAGTACATGCAAGTCCAATTTTGTAGGCTATTCAATAAGTGAAAAATACAAATACAGAGGACACACTATTAGTTTTCCAAAACAGGTTGACAATGTTGCCATGAGGTTACCTTGACATAGTCAAGACATGGATTTGGTAATTGTGGTTAGAAAATATAAAGTATTGTTGCATTGAATTATAAGATTAAGAATTATCCATATTATAATGGAGTTCAATTTGATGATAATGCACTTAAATAATTACCCAAAGTTGTAATAGATATATCACATTTGATTAAATTTGTTACACTTATAGAGATAGACAATGGAACTGAATTTTCCATGTTGGAATGGGTTCCAGAGATTGATGATACATTACATGGCTTAGAAACAATTATTTGTTAAATTCATTATGAGAGATTGATATATTTGAGATTGAGAAAACTTGAACCCTAATGTAGAGGAACATAACCAAAATGTAGAGTAAGTTCTCAGTTGGCCTAGCATTGGCTCATCTCCAATCAATGAGTATAACACTATGGGATTATTTGTTATGGAATTTCCAACATTGCTCCCAAATGGTGAAGCATATTCGTTTCAAGCATGAAAGAGAAATGCCCATAAACATGAGTATGCAAAAACGCTTCTTCAATATTCTGACAATAGGTTTGGAAGGCACCTGCGATTTAGATACTTTTTACTCAATATTATCATGAGACATTGTTCTTAGTCTTTGTATGTAGTTTTTGTAAAGAAGAATATATCTGATCTACCAACAACAATGGAGAAATTAAGAAAACATTTACAAATTATGCTAGAATCAGCACTTAGAGAAAGATTAATGTGATATGGAACTATATTAAGAGGCACACATGCATATTGGAATAAGTGTTGTGTTAAGTTATCTAACTTGATTCAACTGATTATGAGTCCTATAATATTCTTTACATTAACTGAGTAAAATATGTAATGCTCATATTTGCATAAATTAATGTTGAGTACATGTTTTGCAGATTCGGTGGAAGCATGGAAATGTAGACATCAAAATTTCATTGATAATCCTCATATTGTAGCACATTATGTGCACTTAAGACATACAATGTTTCAAGATGAATTTTTCAAAAGTTTTCATAATGCTACATATTATTCGTGTCGCTATGAGTACCAATATCGTGGGTCTCTACATGTGCATGGATTACTATTGTTAAAATATGTTGTTAACATGGAAATATTAAAATGGGATGATCCCACGCAAGTTATAATTGCAAAAGAATATTTTGATGAATGTGTACATGCAATAAATCCACATGATCAACGTTGAAGATATATTTAGGTTATCCTCAATGTCGATGTTCATCCTTACTTAAAAGATAAAACAAAAATATTTTAATTGAATCCTATGATTGATTATGAAGAAATTCCTAATTATGTTGAGCATCACATCACCTACAGTGAGAGACTTTCTAGGAAGATTGGTATGTTGATATAAGGAACCGTGAGATCTATGTCATGAGTCAAAACTTTATGTTAATGGCAATGATGAAAATAAGTATGAACTAAGACAAAAAGGTGATAGATTAAAGACACACAATCATGAAATTTTGAAGATGTGGAGGGATAATATAGATCGACAACCTATTTTTTCAAAGTGCACCGTCATTAATTACATAGAAAAATATGTAGCGAAATCTAAAAAGTGATTAGAAACATTTTGTTATATGTTGATATTCAAAATCTAGATGGACCAGCAAGACATGCATATAGGAGTTTGTTTCATGAAACCATTGTTGACAGATATATAGGTTCACAAGAGACAAGTCATTTACTTCTAGAGCTCCCTCTTTTGGAATCCAACCATCGATTTGAGGTCCTAAATGTTGGTATGAAGGTTTTAAAACAAGTATAGGTTAATACATACATTGCTAGCAATGGCAATTTGCTTATTAATGCATATACCAAGAAATCTGCTGATGACGCCGATTTACAGCTTAAACTGATCTCTTAACATTATAGGTTACAACCTCCCTGAATAGTCGTTGTGGAATGTTTTCGCACAGTAGCTCAGCCTTTACCCTTCACCGATTCTTTCTATCATGACTCTTCAGTCCCTTGAGAACCCTTCAAGCCCTCAAGCCTGCATACAGGTGACTGCCCCCTCTTTCCTTTGGTTTATTGGATTTATCATATAAATCCATAAAATCAACGCTTTTATGGTAGTAAAGCCTTTACAAAGGATTTACGCATAGACACACGTAAAATCCAATCACCCCGCTGAATCCACAGGCTTGGCACAGTTCTTGAGGCTTCACTTTAACGTAGTCAGGCGTCGGCCCTTCCGCGGGTCACAATACCCAACCCTTCCATTATTATGATATGTGATTACGCTATCAAAACTCCACAGGCGCGCTTTTTACACTAAAGACCTGGCCCCTTTGTTATATTAGAAATATTGAAAAACACAAGAATACAAAGAAAATTCCTGCTCCAACCACTTAGGCCGGACCTCAAATTTTATGTATCAGGGCCTATAAATATCACCAGGTCTGCCTTTCACCTATGTCCATGGCCCTCCATCGATAAGGTAGTGATGCGATTACACGATGTGATCACGCTGATGATCGTCAATCCAACTCCACCGATTAAACCTCCATCGTTAATCTTTCCCACAAATCCAACGGTCCTCGTTGAATCACTCTATCACAATCGACGATCACTCGTGGTCAGGGTTATTGCCCCCGCCAATATAGTCCCGCTGATTTAACCTCTGCCGTTGATATTCCCCTAGATCTAATGGCCCACATGCAATCGCTTGATCGCAATCGGCATTTGTGTGTGGTCGGGACTACTCCACTCGCCAACTTCAACTCCGCCAATTTAATCTCCGTCGTCGATCTGCCGTATCCGACGGCCCTCGAGTGTCAACTCCTTAGCCTTGTGTTCCTCTGTCTTCAGGCCTTTTTCATGCTTTCGCTGCGTTAGAAAAATTTCTGCTATGGATGCCTTCGCTCCCCTTGGTTACACCGAATTCACCTGCAAGTATATATATATATATATAGAAAATCTATGATTCATATTAATCTCAGTCTTCAACCATTCGAAACATAGATACACTGATCTAAATTGGACTTTGCACATAACAAAAAAAGGGAAACAAAGAAAGTATTTTAAGTCTTTGTCTCTCTCTGTAGTCTTCTCGCATTACACCAGTGGCTTTCCTTACAGTCTGCTCGTAGGCTTACAACCCTTCTCAATTCAGCTAACCTCCTTAACCTTCATTCTTGTTTTCTTTTTAATACATCAGAGGCAGTTCCTCTTACAGTTCGAGGAATTATTTTCTCAGTTACGAGACTGCTTCTTCAAACTAATTTCCATCTAATCCTATCTTGGTTAATTCAAAAAGTAACAATGGATGATTCAGCCTTCACCTACAATAACACAAAATGAAACTAAATAAAATAGAAATTGGAGATGTTTTTCTCTACACTTGTCAAAATAGAACGAGAAAAATAAAATAAAAAAACAAGAACCAACTCCCGGCTGTTGCCTCTTCATTCGGGTGCTCCTGCATCAGGCTCCCAAGGTAAATGAAATTCATGGCTCCTGTCCATGAGCTCTTCAATAAAGTACCCGGGGTTCTAAATCTAGCCAGTATCTAACCAAGAACTATCTTCAATAGGATGACCCTTCCACTTGACTAGGTACTGTAAATATTCCTTCTGTCGAGTCTTTCTAACCATGTGGGTATCTAGGATCTGTTTGATCTCTAGAGGCTTTGTTGGGGGCATTTGTTTAATCCACGTATCACTCTCTTCCTGGTTACCCCATGTTCATCTTTCTGAACTGTCTTCATCCTCTGCTGCAACGTAGTGGTACAGGTTTGATACATTGAAAATGGGTGAAATTCCAATAGTTGGGGGTAACTGCAATTCGTAAGCGTTTGCAGAAAATTTCTGAAGAATATTGCAAGACCCAATATTTTTCCATTCCAACTTGTTTTCCTCACCTTTAGGAAACCTCTCTTTGTGTAGGTGTGCTAATACCAGGTCTCCTACCTTGAATTGCACCTCCTGCCTTTTCAAATCTTCCTTCTACTTGTATCTTTGGTTGTTGTTCTGTAATTTTAATTTCACTTGTTCATGAAGATCGCTGATTTCCTTTACGAAGTCTTCACCATTAGCACTCCTACGCTCCAACTATCCCAAATCCCGTAACTCATGTACTCCACATGGGTGCATTCTGTATAGGATCTGGAAAGGACTACTGCCTATACTCCGGTTGGGCGAATCATTATAAGGAAATTCCACTTGTACAAGCGCATGATCTCGCTGTTGAGAATTTTCTGTAACTAAACTCCTCAACAAATTTCCCAGACTCCGGTTCACCACTTCAGTTTGTCCATCCGTCTATGGATGATAAGATGAGCTGAAGTTTAGTTTGGTGTCTAATTTATTCCATAAGGTTCGCAAAAAATGCCCTTTAAATTTAACATCTCGATCTGAAACAATAGACTTTGGCAAGCCATGTAATCTGACTATCTCGGTAAAGAAAAAATGTGCTACATGTGTGACATCACTTGTTTTTCCTGCATGGAATGAAATGTGCCATTTTAGTGAAACGATCCACCACCACCATGATGGAATCAAATCCCCGTTGTCTTTGGCAGACCTAAGAGAAAGTCTAAACTGACTGAGTCCCAAGGTCTGCTCAGAATGGGTAAGGGTGCATACAACCCTGTGTTTTGGTTGTGCTCCTTTGCAAGCTGACACATTTTGCACCTAGTTACAAACCTTTGTACATATCTGTGCATCTTCGGCCAATAGTAAAAGTGGCTCAACTGATCCAAGGTCTTGTCTATGCCAAAATTCCTGACTAAACCTCCATTATGCTTTTCCTGGATTAAGTTCTCTCTCATAGAACATTTCATAATACACAACTAACCTCCTTTGAACAACAATCCTTCCTGCATGCTATAGTCCAGCCATGAACTATTATCTCTCAACAATGGATTTTGGCAAGCTTCATAAGCTTCCTTAGAATCTGCATCTACCTCTTACAAGTCCTTAAGATGTTCAAATCCTAACACTTGTATGGTACTTTACTATAGGATCAGATTCCTCATGCTTAACGCATCTGCCACTTTGTTGGCTTGACCGCTGATATGTTTCAACAAAAATGCAAAATTCTCAAATACTCCACCCACTTCGCATGTCTATGGTTCAGCTTATGCTGCTGCATAATATACTGCAACACAGTATTGTCTGAAAATAGTACAAATTCATTGGCCAACAGATAATGTCTCCAATGCTTTAGTGCTTGAACCGCCAATTCCTTGTCATAGGACATGTATTTTTGCCTACATTCATTTAGTTTCTCACTGAAATAGGCTACAAGCTTGTCCTCTTTGTTGAGTATGCACGAATGGCTATCCCACTAGCATCACAACAAACTTGGAAAAGTTTGTTAAAGTCCGGTGATCTCGAAATCAGTCTTTCAGTAATTTTCTTTTTGAGCAACTGAAAGCTCTTCTCTGCCATTTCTATCCAATGGAAAGGATGATTTGTTTTCTTAATGGTGTCCAACATAGGTCCACAAATCCCACTGAAATTTTTAATAAATTTTCGATAAAAACTCACCAATCCATGAAAACTCCGTACCTCAAACAAACTTATGGGGGATGGCCAGCTAACTATAGCTGCAACCTTTTCTGGATCCATCTTTAATTCATTCTTAGAAATCAAAAACCCTAAATAAATTAACTCTTGCTGAGAAAATAACATTTCTTCAAATTTATCAGCAATTTATTATGCTGCAATATTTCTAATACATACCTCACGTGTCAAAAATGTTCCTCCTTCGTCTTGTTGAATATAATTATATCATCTAGATACACAATCACAAATTTTCCAATGAATTCCTTGAGCATCTCCTTCATCAACCGCCTGAACGTACTAGGAGCATTGCTCAATCCAAATGGCATAACTAGCCATTCGTACAAGCCTTCATTTGTCTTGAAAGCTATCTTCTACTCATCACCTTCTCGAATTTTGATTTGGTGGTAGCCACTTTTCAAGTCCATCTTTGAAAAGTATGCTACTCCACTCAGACAATCCATCATATCATCCATTCAAGGTAATGGGAATTTGTAACTGATAGTAATCTTATTAATGGCTTGGGAATACCTGCACATTCTCCACTCACCTCCTTTTGTGGGAGCTAAAATGGTTGGAACTACACAAAGGCTTAAACTCTCCCAACTCAGTCCTTTATCCAAAAACTCCTACGCTTACTTCCAGATTTCTTCATTATCCTTTGGACTCATCCAGTAGGCAGCCTTGTTTGGAAAATTGGCTCCCGGAATAAAATCAATATGGTGATTGATGCTCCTCTTTGGTGGTAATTTGTCAGGTAGATCATCTACCACAATATCACTCAATTCTTGCAGCATGTTATGTATCTCTTTTGGCAAATCAGTAAGGTTAGTATGTACTAGCGCTGCCCTTGGTCTTCTCGTAACTGTATAACCCATTTCACTCTCTTCAATCTGTCGTAGAAACTCCTTTCCTCCTAGCAGTAATACTTTCATTCCACTTGTTTCTGCTGTCTCCTCTCCTTCCTTGGCTTCTTTCATAGGTAACAAGGTATGCTTTATCCCATAATTGACAAATCTGTAACAATTTGTCACTCCATCATGGACTACCTTTCTATTGTACTGCCATGGTCTACCCAGCAGAATATGGCACACATCCATCGACATTATGTCGTAAGTCACTTTATCCCTGTAGTTGCCTATCTGAAAATATACCTCGCATTGTTCATCAACTAACAATTGGTGTCCCTTCTGCAACCACAATAACCTATATGGAGTTGGGCGTTTTAATCTCTTCAAACCCAATTTCTCCACCATCTCCATAGCTACCAAATTATCGGTATTCCCACTATCAATAATCAATTTATAGCATTTTCCGTGTGACTTACATACAGTCCGGAACAATGCTTTCCTCTGTGTCTGATCAACTACTTCCTTGGCTGGTTTTAATAACACCTTGTTCAACACCAAGGCTTCCCTAGTTTTTGGCATATTCTCCACCTCCTATGGTGGTTCCTTCGCTTCATTGGGCTGAGCAATATATGCTCCCCCTGCCTGGTTTCTTCATTTTCGGGACATTCAAAGGACCTGTGTCCCCACTTGTGACACTTGTAACACTGATAGGCATTTTCCCTACCTCTACCATTACCTCTTCCTCACTTGTATGGCCTTCCTCTTCTGGTGTTACCTTCCCTTTCGCTTTGTCTTGAAGTCTTCGAACTACTACCCTCTTCATTGTTTTTGGCAGTCTTACCTTTGCCAAAGGTTTGTCCTCGACCTCTACCAGAGCCACATCCTCTCCTGGCATCTTGTTTCCTAACAATATTTCCTTTTGCCT
>APFE030969708.1:3083-21637 GCA_000404065.3 Pinus taeda
ACCGTCGGATCACTACATATCATGACCGTCGGATTGTAAGTTACAAAATGTACAACGATAAAGAAACACACTTTACCTAACTCTATACTAGACCAAGTTGAACTTAACTATTTCCTATGTGTCGGAATATCCTAACAGTTTGAAACAACACTTTTAGGGGTTTAAAAGCCCTTGGTTTATTGACATATGTCACTGGGGTTGCAGTGCCCAAATATGTCTATAACATGCGTGTAAGAAGTTTGCATTAAAATATGTCGGAGAGTGTAACAAGTGGGCACATGGGGTAATTAACCCCAAAAAATATTATAGATATGTAGCCAACTCCTTCATCGTAATCCAATTCAAATTGAGGTAATCAATTTCTATTCATTCTTTACGTTTCAAAGACGTAATTGTAACTTTTCAGATCTACCATATTCTTTTTTTCTATTTCCAAAATGTAATTGTATTCATTCTTTTTTGGACAAAATTCACTTCTCGAAGTGATCTAACGTACTTAAAGTAAAAAAATCTTACCCTTTTAAAAGCTAGACTTTTTTTTCCTGGTCTTCTTTATCTTTTTAATCTTTATCTTTATTTTCTTGGGGTTAATTAAAATAGAAAACACATAAACAAAACTTACAAACAAAAAACCTAGTTATATAGCCAAACTATTTGGTTTATGGTTTATAAGTTTGTAACTTCCAAGTGACAGTTACATAGTACACACCGCTGGTCACATCACTGTGGCAACTTGTATCCATGTTATCTCATGTGTTGTGTTAGTGTTATATGGTTTAGAGTTTTTTATGTATATTTTGTTGGTTGAATTTATTTATAAGTTGGTAGGAATTTGTTAAAATCACAAATTTCAGTTGTGAATTTTTAGCTAAAAGGTTTTAAATTTTTACTTAAAAAGTTTCAAGGATTTTTTTAATTGTTGAATCTATATATAGTTAAATATTAGATTTTAAATAATGAATGATCATGATTTAACAAAAAATGATATCTTTGAATACATAATAGTTAACCAAATTTGTTTATCCAACTTTTTTGTTGTCGCCAATTTACTAACTTGCATGAATGTCTTAATGGAAAAAAAACATGCATGAATGTTCTAGTTCATAATTACATTCCCATTGGAGTTGCATAGAAGGAAATAGTTATACTTGTATTCTCAAACATATTATCATAATTTGTAATCTTACAGGTGTGTTACATGTGCGTTATATATTGTGATCACGAGTTATAATTGTGAGTTTCTAGATTACTATCTTTAGCTAATCAATTCCACTTTCTTAGAGCTTGAATAGGCCTAATGGTTAAGAGCATGTGTTTCTTCATAAGAGGTCATAGGTTCAAAAACCATAAGGGGTTATAGTAGGTATGCCTTCGTAGACATAATAATCAAATCGTTGCATGGAGGTGGGTCTCTTGTCCCACAAACAAGGGGGTCTCATACACCAATTTGGTGTCTGGCTTGGCTATGACCTTGAAATTGGATAATAATAATAATAATTAGCATATAGATTGTTAGAAATTCATAATCTATACAGGTGAAAGCATGGAGTTGGGTTACACTTTTTGGCAAGAGATGGCACGTTTGGGTGGAAACGATGATTGCTCGATTCAGCCCTTTTTAAGCGCTCGATCGAGACGTTTGAGCACTTAAACAATGTAACCCAATTTTATTTTGGAGCTTGATTTAGCCATGTATTTGTGACAGTCAAATGAAGGATATTGGGTTTTGGATTCATTTTCTGGCTCAGGTAAGTTTTATTATATGGAATTTAATTTCAATATGTTATTTATTAATTTATATGTCATTGTACTAATTTACTTCATTATTTATTTTTTGCTTGATAATTAGGTACAACACTAGCATGTTGCCTTCAAAAAGGAAGAAATTGTGTTGCCATTGAAAAAGATCCAGTACAGTGCAATTTTATTTAGCAAAGAATTAATGCTCTTCAATTTCTTCGAGATGCAATGAAAGAAATTGGGTTGAAGAAAGGGGACTTTAGTGAATCACGTGTGGCAAAAAAGACAAAGGAACCCAAACCACCATTACATGGAATGATTGGAAAGGCACACATTGGGAGATTCACAGACACCAAAGATCCATTAGAGGAGGAAAATGAGCAAAATGAAGCAGAAAATTGTGGAAGAAGACAATGATGAGACTCGAGAGGGCGAAGAGTTTGGATTACGTGACATTGTTGATTAAATTTAAGCTATGCATGGAAGTCAAGCTCATTTTTGGAAACTATTTATTAGTTATACTTGTAATGTTTTGACTTTGACATTTTATGAGAAGAATAAGCACTCAATTAAGGTTGTTATATGTTCAATATTTGTATTATGTGATTTTCACATTCATTTTTATGTTAATCATTATTTTTTGAAAAAAAATAGTGATTATTATTATTTTTTGACATGAAATTCATAAAAAAAAGCTATTATTCAACCATTTTTAGGTAAAATTTTCCTATAAAAATTGTGATTTTGACATGTCATATCTAGCAAAAAATTATCAAAACGTGTAGTTTTTTAATTGTTAAAAATGGTTATTTTTTTGTCAATTGTTAAAAAATAGTTTTTTTAGAGACAATTATTTCATTTGGATTGAAATATTTATTAATGATGTATAAATATGTAGAATATCAAAAATTCAAAATATTGACCTTCTTCTTTAAATATCCAAAGAATAAAAACCTCACTACAAAAATAAATAAATAAATAAATAAAAATGAGAAAATATGAAGAAGATGACCACTTCAAAAATTAATAAATTTAGAAAATAATTATTTATATTTCATACATTAGAAAATTTAAAGTAAAAAAAATAGGTCTTTTAAAAAAATGGTCTGATCTAGAATTACCACTTTGTTAAATCAACATGAAAATCACTACCATTCTAAAATGCAATGTACATAAATCACTACTGGCCTTGTTAATCATCAAAAATCGTAGATCTATAATTATTGGAATATTACACCCCATCTAAAAATATATTTGGGTTCCATTCTTGTATTCCATCCCATAGATTCTTGAAATAGTTTCAGTATTTGTGGATCCTAGTGTGTCTAAAGTCCCACACATCCCTTGCATGGTCTGGAGTTATAACAAAATTTAGAGCTATTACAACAATGGGGAGTGATTTGCTTGGTCATGGCAAGGGAAAACATTCTCATAAAGACCATATCATATTCTCTTACACTATCATTTTTCTGGCCCTTATTTCTCCTTCAGGAATCTTATGTGAAATACCCAAAATTGTTAGGAATTTCTTATGTAAATGTGGAAAACAGAGTAACAAAAAGTACCGCTTGGTCAAATGGATAGTGGTTAAATCTCCAAGTACTCATGGGGGGTAGGGGATTCATGACCCAACCATGATGAATGTGGCCCTGGGGAAAATCTTGTCTCACGATATATTTCAAGAAACAATGCCTCTTGGAAAGAAATATTTCTCTGAGGGATAATACTATAATATTTTAGCTCCTTCCACTCCAAAGGGTTGCTTTTGCATCTAGAAAATATTTTTTCCATCCACTTATTTGATCAAAGACACCTATCGCGGTATCTTGGTAATGGAAAACAAATCAATATTTGGACAAAAATATTATCTACCAGTAGCAAGCTAATAACTGTGTTGGCTTAGGAGCTCCTGACCCAAGTTCAAAGTTAGTTGTGCCAAACAAATCCCTACACTACTGGCCATTTTAGCATGAATCTCCAGTTCACAAACTGAAGTCTCACGCAAAAAAGTTTGGGGGGATGCTGGAACCAAGTTTCCACACCGAGAGATCAGTGTGATGCCCTTTTGCGGCCTACATCTACCTTCACACGGATTTCTAGGCCCTTACGACCTATTGCTGTAACTTCCCCTAGTCGATTGCTAGACCTTAGCAAAGGTCCATGAGAGGATTTTGTGGACCCTAAAGAGGTCCATTAGCTACTTGTGCATGCCTTAGATTACCCTTAGATTAGTAATTACTCAGAATTACCTAAGTGTTCGACAACTTTAACAAAAAGTGTTATGATCTTCATGCAACCATAACATTAATTGCATTTAGATAACAATGCAGATCAAGTAAATTCGTGCGTTAATACATCATTATTTCATAAAACCATCATTAATCACAACATATAGCACATTCATACATAACAGAAGTAAAGAGGCTAAATACAGGAATTTCTATAACAATCTTCTTTATTGATATTCATGAAAGGTTTACAGGCTCAAAAATTACCTCTGCACTGAGCTGCAATGGTCCACACACTCAGTTACAGACACTACTCTAGGCCTCTACACACTTAGCTGCAGAGCCTCTCCTCTTACTCTCCTGTGCTAACTCTCTAGACTCCTTTCATCGTACCCATAGACAAACTTGAATTAATTTCCTTAGAATCTCTAAGACACACCTATTTATTCAATGCCATGGTTGACAGACCATGGGTGGATCTTCAAAAATCAACTCAAGTTTGCATAAAGGAGCGTAAAAAGCCTTTTTGAGTCTTAACTAGCTCTGTGGTCATAATTTGTAGAGACTTTACATCTTTTTAAAATAAAACTTGGGTTTTTGCCCCAAAATTGGCTAAGGGACCCCATCCTAACAGGCCCCCAACACAAAGATCGTGACTCACCCTCGAGTCACTGGGTTGGCGAAGTGATCTTTCTATGAATATCCCCCAGCTCTACCTTCACAACTACAACTTCAGTCGTGCTTTAGATGACTGCCTGATTTACTTGCTCTACCATCTTCTTTGTGGCTTGTCCTTCACCAGCTCGCTTGATCTTCTGATGTGTAATCCCTAAGCTCACTAAAATTTCATGTATGTTGGTCGAGACTAGGTAGGCTCCATGCAATCAAAGCCCCAACCTGGCCTTAAGGACTACCTCTTTCTTCTGCATAGCTTCCACTTGTGTAAGGAGCTGCTTAGCCTGCTGTAGCTTGGGGAGGTGTTGCACTGTAGAAATGGATCGCGTTGTCACCCTTGCTTCGTCATACTGGTGCTAGAGCTTGCGGATCTTTGTACTTAATACCTACATGATGGGATCTTCCTGCAGGGTTGTCACTACTTCCATGATCTACTGAAACAATGTTGTGCAATCCAGAACCACGGTATCCACAGTAGATATTCCATTCTTAACAGTAACCTCACGTTGTTCCCTAACTTCCAGCAGAGTGGAAGGCCATGAATTGAGTTCCAGCTCCATGATTTTCATGTTTTGTTCAAACTAAACTTTGGCCACCTCTGCCTTACCATCACGGATGCATGCAGCAAGTTTCTTGATCTTGGCCTCAAGCGGTGCCTCCTCAGGTATGTTTCGTGATCACTTATCAGTACCTTTGAGCAACCGAACATGGTCAACACATATTCAAACAAAAACTTTATTATTGTTGCCCCTGTACAGTCCTTTATAAGTTTTGCCTCCACCCATCTGGTCAAATATTCGATCACAGTGATGAGAAAATGTGCACCTATTGTCTTGCCTATGGGTGAAATTGGTCCTACAAAATCAATTGCCCAATTCTCAAATCGTTGCAATGACACTTGTGGATTCAGAGGAAGCTCATCCCTTCGTGATGGCCTGCCCATTATCTAACATGCATCACATGCCTTACAATATGGTTTAGAATTTTTTAGCAGCATTGGCCACCACAACCTAGTGCGCAAAACCTTCTGCGATGTTGCTTTTCCTGCATAATGTCCTCCTACAGCTCCTCCATGAGATTCAATGAGGATGTTATTTCATTCAAAATCAGGCACATATTTTTGAACTATCTCTTCCAATCTCATCTTATACAAATGTCTGGTAACTACGCAGAAGTCTTCCATGTGCACTACCAACTCTTTTTTCTACTGAGTGGTGTATCCTTCTGGATATAATATCCACAAAGTGGTTATCCACTATGCACACTATGAAGAGCTGCATGTCGGGCAACCCTTCCTCCAAATTAGTAGGCTCCTCTCCTGTCTCAATGCACGACTGATAGTCAGGTCTTTCATTCAACCTTTCTGACTTCACAATTACCTGAAAATTGTATTCTTGAAATAAAAGTAGCCATCTGCATATTCCCCCCCAACACAGGCTTATTGACTTGATACTTCAATGCAGAATTGTCTATGTACACCTTGAAATGTTTGCCTAATAGAAAGTGTCAGAATTTTTGGAGTGCGCACATCATAGCCAATCCTTCACACTTTGTCTTCGAATAATTCTTTTCAGCGTTTGACAACTTTCTGCTCACAAATTCTATAGGATGATCCATCTCTCCTTCACCAGCCTCTGTCAGCATTGCCCCTAACGTAATACTCAAGGCATCAAAATGCACATGGGATTCCTTCTTCCAATCGAGGAAAACCAAGATCAATGTGGTAACCATGTTTTCTTTCAATACATCCAAACTGCGCTTACATTCTTCATCCCAACAGAATGTAGAATCCTTCTTCAACATCTCCTCCATATGCGTAGTAATCTGAGCATACACCTTAATGAACTTTCAGTGATATCATGTATGGCCCAACGTTACGTACAACCGTTTAACACTTCTTAGAGCCTCCAAACTAACTATGATCATGATCTTAGCAGGGTCCACCATTAGTCCTTTTTTGTACACAACATGACCCAACAAAATCCAAAAAGGGACATAGAAGAAGCACTACTTCAGGTTCAACGCAATCTAATATCTTCAACACGTATCCAACGTCAAGTGTAGACTAGCTACATGTCGCTTTACTAACCCAAACACTGTCCATTTATCAAAATATACCTCCAAGAATTTTTGGATAAACTTCTTAAATGCCGCGATGACTACGTGTGACAATATTATCGCCCCATTTTTAAGTCTAAATGACATCACTGTATACTGAAAACAAACCCATTCCATCATGAAGGGTATCTTGCTCCAATCCTTCAGCGTGATCTTAATCTGATGGTACCCAAAGAACCCATCAGTGAATGAGTAGGCCTCCTGCCCTCCAACATTATCATGTACCTCATCTGTGAATGGTGTTAAAAAGGGATCATGGACACATGCGTCGTTAAACTTCCTGAGATATAAGTAAATCCATATCTATCCCTTCTACTTCTTTTCTTGTACTCCCATTGGGCCCACCCAATCAAATTCCTTGACACGTTCGATAATGCCTACCTCAAGCATCTTATCCAACTCCAAGCAAACCTTCTCTTTATATTTATGATTAAAGAGATATGGTCTTTTCTTAATTGGCTTTTTCTACGGCTTCAAGGTAATTTTTATCACACCCAAGTCTCCTATGATACCTTTCAGGTCCGAAACTTGTTTAGGAAAAAAATGCTGATATTCATAGAGAAACTCAGTGACTTTATCTACTATGGCATCGTCTGAGTAATCCCTAACCTTCACAAACTTTGGCTCTACTTCAGTACCAATGTTTACTTTCATAGTTTTCAATGGTGCGGTGATGTCTAGATTATCTATATGTGGTCCCTCAACTTCGCATTGGCCTTCTGCTTCTGGAATTTTAATATTCCTTGGATCCTCATCCTCCCCCTCGACAATAGCATTCCAGTGCATGGCGTGACTGGGTGCTCCAATCTGGTTGAGCTAATTCCAAAGGATTCTACAGAATTATGAAGATTGCAGCCTTAACCTCCTGTAACACCTCATCAATGCTTTTGAACCCATCTTCAAATCTAACGGTCATCAAAAACCCTTCCCTTAAGATGTCCCACTTCGCGGTGTCATGGCAGAGCTTCATTTCTAGGTACCAATTCATAGGGATTATATCCGAAGTATGAGATAATAAATGCACCCACTCTTGATGCAATTCTATTCCATAAATATTAGTCTACTTTGATAAATGATCACACAGATCATTCCTCCCATCATATTTCTTAGTTAGCTAAACTTTTGGGTTGCCAAATCATAACATCATCATTCTCCTATACTCATGCCATTCATCAAAGTTGTCTTTATGCATACTAGACCAACATGTGTGCGTAGGATGTAGTGCCAAATCAAATGCTTGAAAGCGATGGTCATCAGGTAATTCTCTTTCAAAGGCATCCAAAAACTTATCCCCATTAGTTAAACCGTCAGAATAAGGTAAATTTATTACATTTGATGACACACAACACAATGAATTAGTCATCATATTACAACACAACGTATATACTTTGTGCAACCTATTTTGCCAACGTTTTAACTCTTCATTTGAATCTGAAGTACAAGAGGTTTCGCAGTCCCATGTAATTCATCCATTAGTTGTAGGATTAACCCAGTCTTAGTCTCGCATTGTTATTTTGTATATCTGATCCAAATCATCGTCACTTTCCTCATAGTCATAGAACGATTCAATACAATGTGGTCCTTCTGCAGGGTCCAATTGTACTACAACGCAGAGTAATTTCCTTCCAAACGACATTGTTTTCTTCGTCAAATTGATGACCCCATTCATGTCGATAGCCCAATTGATTCCCAGGAGCACGGGGTGTGGATTTCTATCATAAAAAATCTCTATCACTTAAAATCAAGTAGTGCATTCGCACCTTCTATATCTACGGTCAATCCATCAATCTCCCCATAGGGATATTCTTCTATTGGTTTTCCATCCTTAGTTGAATTGAGCATCACTGCATCGCTAGTCTCCCCATTATTTCCCGTGTCTGTTTAGGCAAAACGTTCACATCCGATCCCAAATCCAAAATAACTGGGTCCATCTCATTACCTCCTATTTGCGCGAGGAGCCTCATTTCGTGCCCTTTACTTGTCTTATGTTTACCAATATTTTTGACTACACAATGTCCTTCTGGAGAATTTCCTTACCAGCACACTTATTTATCAATTCTTATAGCCCTTTCACCACCTTGCTATCGCGCAGTAATTTCATACAAGTCTTGAAGAAGGCGGTAAGTGCAAAGGGGTCAACCTCTGTAGACAATTTGTCCTAACTTCTTAAGCTAGAGGCCTCGACGAATCTTTTCTTCGCTTCCATGAACATTTCCTTCTCACACTCCAAATCAAACTCAATCTCATTTCTTGGGGCCTTGTGGACCCACCCACTTTCTTTAGGTTGTTTCACTTTATCATCACTGGAATTCATTTCGCTTTGTAGCACGATATTCACTTTTGGATCCTCTTTGCAGTCCTCGACCCTCATCATCTGTAAGTTCTAGGTAGGTTATTGAAGTTGTGTATTCTTCTCCTACATCGTAGCTATCAACATAGGGCATTCTTATATCGTGTGGTCAAACTTAGTGTAGTATCGACATGATGGGCATCACTGGCTTATACACTCCTGCGCGTAGTACCCTAGTGTTCTGCAATTATAGAAAATGATTTTTCCATGACCTTTACCAGGTCCTCCTCCTCCTTGGCCTCATCCGTAACCCTAGTATCTTCCACGTGCTCCCCCATCACCCTCATCCGATGATCGAGTTTCTACTTTGATTCGATACAAGGGCATTTTGTCCATCATTAATTCGTAGCGACGACAATGGCGTTCATCATGGCCCACCAATTTACATATATTGTACAATATTTTTGTGGTGTCTTTTGTTGCTTTTCAGAGGATAATATTTGTTACTTGTTTTCCGTCTACCTGACCATTTTTTACCTCGCAGTGTCTTCCTATTAGGTGTGTTTCCATTTCTTAAGTGCATGTAGTATTGCCAACATTTCCTTCTCATAAATAGTTTTGTGTAAAAACTTTCCCTTGATTGGACAAATTTCAAAAGCAATGTGTCTTTCATCTTGCATTAAAACAACAACAATTTCATTTCCTGAAGCATCACATTGCACAATAAAGGTTTTTGTGAAGTCTAGTGTAGCTAAGACCAGTGCTTGGAACATTGTCTCTTTAAGATGTTCAAAGGCCTTTGTTGCTTCTGGAGTCCATGAAAATGCATCTTTCTTCAATAATGTTGTTAGAGCTGCTGTTATTCTCCCATAATTCTTAACAAACTTGCGATAATACCCTGTTAACCCGAGAAATCCTCGCAGATGCTTTATGGATGTGGGGATTTTCCATTCCTTAATGGCTTTAATTTTGCTAGGGTCTACCTTAACTCCTTCTTGAGATACAATATGGCCCAGATATTCCACCTCTTGTACTCCAAAGAAACATTTGGATATTTTTGCATATAATTGTTTCTCCTCCAATAGTTGTAGCACCTTGCCAACATGTTCAACATGATCCTTCCAAGACTTGCTGTAGATTCGTATATCATCAAAAATACTAACACAAATTTTCTAAGGAAGGCTTTGAAAATGGAATTCATCAAACCTTGAAATGTAGAAGGTGCATTGGTAAGGCCAAAAGGCATGACCAAAAATTCATAATGACCCTCATGAGTTCTAAATGTTGTTTTCACAATGTCTTTAGTCTTCATTCTGATTTGATGATATCCTAAACAAAGATCCAACTTGGTGAAGTAAATTGATCCATGCAATTCATCCAATAATTCATCAATGATAGGAATGAGAAATTTATCTTTAATAGTGAGGTTGTTGAGCTCCCTATAATCCAGACACATTCGCCATGATCCATCCTTCTTGTGCAACAATAATACTGGAGTAGAGAAAGAACTTTGACTAGGTTGAATTATACCATCCTCTAGCATTTATGCAACCATACATTCAATTTCACTCTTTTGGGCATATGGATATCTATACGTCTTGATGTTTAAAGGAACACTTCTTGGAATCAGATGAATAGCATGATCATGATCACGAATAGATGGGAGACCTTTGGGAGTCTCAAATACCTTAGAATGATTGTCCAATACTTTTTGGAGATGTCAAGAAATAGATGATTCCAATGTGGAAACATCTAGCAAACATAATTGTGCAATTACACCTCTTTTTTCCTTTTTTAGAAGCTTTGTCATACCGTTATAGCTGATTATCTTTCCCGGTTTCCCTACAATACCCCTTAATTCAACTTCCTTTCCTTCCACAGAAAATTTCATGAAAAGTTCTTGAAATTAAAAGTTATTGTACCTAGGAATTGTAGCCATTGGACTCCTAGTACAACATCAGCACCTCCCATTGGAATGGAAAGCATTGGGCTAGTCAATACATATTGTCCCATAGATAGCTTGATATCATGGAACTTTCCATAGAAATTTATCGTTCCTCCATTTGCAACCATCACTTGACACTCTGGTGTTGGATATAGGAAGAAATTCAATTCTTTTGCTACCTTACAATGAATAAAATTGTGGGTACTTCCTGAATCAATCAACACTATTACCTTTTCTTCTTGATTTGTCCTTCTATCTTGATGGTTTGAGGAGTGGTAATTCCAGCCAATGCATTACAAGATATGGTCGGACCCATTTCTTCTTTATCTAGGCTTTTTTCCTGGAGTATATCCTCTTCCTTTGACCTTTCTTGCTCCTTTTCTTCTTCCTCTTCACAATCTATGTAGAATAATTTCTTCTTAGCACACTTATGACTTTAGTCCTATTTGTGTATCACAACTGTAACAAAGCCTTTTTGCTCTTTTTTCTTCCAATTGTTGTGGTGTCAACCTTATAGGTTGTGGAAGAATAGGGACAACACTTCCATCTTTATAGTTGTGAGTGGTATGCTTCTTAGTTGCCATAATTTTGCTTTCCATTTTTCTTGCTAACCTGAATGCCTTCTCTAATGAATCAAGTTCCCAAAGGTGAACATCATGTTGGATATTATCCTTTAAAGTCCCTATGAACACATCAATCCTCTGCTCCTCTGGAATATCTTTTACTCTTATGTTCAATTTTTGGAACTCCTCAATGTGCTCCATTATTGAACCCTTTTCTTTGAGATTTATCAATTGGCTAAAAAAAGTGTTGCTTTTTGTATCCTCATAATGTGCTGTTAATTCTTCTGTAAAAATTGCCCAAGTGATAATTTTTTTACGAGAGAAAAGCCATTAATACCATACAAAGTGATTTGGTTCCAAATATAAAGTTGCCATATGTACCTTTTGTGTTTTTGCACATTATTGAGATTGAAAAATTGCTCCATCTGTAATATCCATGTTGCGGGATCCTTGCCATCAAACTTCCTCATATCGATTTTTGGAATATGATGGGTCTTCGATCTCACATTAGAGTCTATGGAATCATGATTAACATTTCTTTTGTTCTCATCATGAGTTTCCTTTACTACCCTTTCACCATTAGTAATCATTTCTTGTAGTAACTTATTCATATTTATCTTCAATTCTTCCATCTTATCATCCATGCCATCCATTTTAGCATCCATGCCATTCATCTTAGCTCCCATGCCATCCATCTTAGCTTCCACGCCTTTCTTTAGATAATCCAGCTTAGCTTCTACACCTTTCTTTAAACCATCCATCTTAGCTTCTACATATTTCTTTAAACCATCCATCTTAGATTCTGTTGCTTTTTGTGCAAGTGACACTTATTGCACTTGGTCTCATAATTTTGATATATCATGTTGCATTTCTTCCTCTTCTTCATGAGTCATGCTAGAGCTTTCAGGTTGCTTACTAGCTGTTTGCATTTTCTTTCCTCATGGAATCAATTACCAATAATAATGCTTTACTATGCCCTTTGAATATCTTCAAACTAATTTTTCAAACCAAGCTTATGAAAAAATTAAAACAAAAAACTACACACCTTTTTTCACTTTGTAGGATCTTGATATTGAATTTGATGTATCTCTGTAATTTCAAATCATCCGGTTTTGAGATTGCGATCTATAGTAGCCCTCTACGTCCTCTTTCCAATGCCACTAGTATTATCCAAATTGGATTCTCCAAGAAATAGTTATGCACAATCTCCCAAGATGACCTAATTATAGACCTTTCGAGAAGAGTGAACTTGTATGAAGTTCCATGTGTCACTATTTCAACCTTTGCCACTGAAAAATAAATACAAGAAACTACAGTCCATCCTCTCTCTGTACCTTCTTACAAAATTTCAATCCCATGCTCAGAGACAAAGTTATGACGATTTTCCCTAGGTCACCTGTTTGGTATGTAATTCAGGAGTCTGCAAAAATACGAACTTCCTCAGATCATATCTCTGCAAATATAGCACGAAAATCTCTAAAATTAGAAACCAAGGTTCAGTACGATTACGTCTCAAATGGGTTTCGGTTTTCACTTTTGAAACATTGCAAAAAAAATGTTATAGCAAAAATACCACAATGACCTATTTGGACCAGCGAAACCCTAGAATCCAAAGCTCTCATACCAAATGTTATGAAACCAGTTCACAAAAACATAGAAATGAGAGATGAACACCTTATAATTCAGCCTCTTCGAGGGGGAAACCTCCTTTATATTACACAAATGAACAATTCTTGGATGGTTCAAACGACAAAACCTCCTTTCTATAAATAGGAGTATAAGGAGTCACAATATAACCGAGCCGACCTAACAATAATAATATAAAGCCACAAAAATAAAAATAGGGGGATTCTATGGGGCACAGTAATAAAACTATGGGGACAATAGAGGCACAACAATATTAATAAGGGATACAACTATAATAGTAATGGGGTAATCACTAGTATTATATGGACCTAACAAAGTAAAACTTACAACCATGCCTTGACGTTGTAGGTCTCCTTGAAGGGTCCTCTTAGCATGTCTCCACAAGCATTCACTCATGAATTGTCTCCCAAGAGGATGAATAACTTACTTACCTACCCAAAAGGAAAAATTATGATGCTAGAACACTCATCCAATTAAGCAAATTAACACAAAACTATTTGAGGATAAGTTACATTAGAAGCTACTTCAAAAAATAGCAGATCTCAGCCATGAAGGAGGTATTTATAAGAGGAGGAGCCTCCATAAGGGATGGGAGAAAGAGCTTATCCCTTTGGGAGGTTGCACAAAGGGTGGAACAACCATCGCAAAGGACAGAGCCAAGCTCATCTGATCCAACAACCAACCCTAAGATTGCCCATGAAGCTGTTACACTGAGAAGCTTCGAAAATTTGTTAAAACAAAATCGCTAAAATCAGCTCGACGCGATTCAAGCACAAGGACAAAGCAACGATGTCACTAGGCTTAGTTCAATATTGGCCATCTTCACAGCTGGAATAACTCATGAACCGCATCGACCCAAAACAGAGGTTAAAAAGGATCTGCTCTAAAAGTAATGAACTGAGGTATCCTTCATGATATGACAAGGAACACACTGACACATATTTTGCAACATGACAAAAAGCAGATGTTAATAACACGGACCGGTAGTGTCTAGGATCAGGGAATGCGGGGTCGGTGACAAAATAATGTGTAACAAATGCCCCCTAAATCATGAAGGTAGAGAGAGTGGGAGGGGTAAAATGCTTTATGAATGCATAATTAAGACAAAACGCCATTGCGGAGAACCTACAAACACAAGTACAACTGATATCTCTGATACATAATTACATAGTGAAAGAAAATACATGTGTATAAGGCATGGGCATAGCCATCCATAATATAAACATAAATGATCTGTGGTATGGATGCAGCCATCCAATTAGAAATAAAAGACTGAGGTATGTTCGTAGCCATCCAATCAAAAGAGTCATGTATACAATCGTGAACGAGTCCAAGGTACCAGAAAGGAGTCTCTAGATCAACTTCTCGAATAATGAGCTGAAGTCGATAGGAAGCGATCAGTCGAAGGAGGACAATAATGTTTTCCACATCATTGACGAGAGACAAAGGAACAAGATGAATGTTGATGAGACATAGAACTTGAGGAAGGTGTGTAAAGATACAAACTATAGAAGGATTAAGATCTTGAACATATCGACGACATGACTCCAGAGTTTGGCAGCATTTTGGCACCAAGGGATTAAAGATCATGATAATGCAACAAGTATCAGATGGAACGAGGCAAAATGGAGTGCAAAAGAAACATGGGAAAGTTATAAAGTAAAATAACATATTTTGGTACCTTTTTGATGATAGGTGGCACACTTCCTAACTCCTCACACGTGAGGATAAATGGATTTTTGAATGTATATATATTTAAATATCCTATTATTTTCACAAGTTTTGCATAAGTCAGCCCAACCAATGGACAAGCCGGTCACTATACAAATTGACAAAATCTCCCCCCAAAAAATATGACGTCACACACTATATATATGCCACTTGTGTGGCTCGTTTGAGATCATCTCTAGATCTAGGCAAGCAATGAGTTCTGACACAAACCATATATCTAAGTTGACGGAAGAGTTTTGAGTTTTAACATGGAGCCAAGATGAGGGAAGAGTGTTGAGTTGACACAACATTTGAGCTGAGGAAGGAGAGGACCAAGTTGAGATAAGGATAAGCTAAAGAATAGCAAGCTGAAAAAGGAAGATTATTGAGTTGTTAAGGAAGGTATTGAAATAGGTGATTTTTGTGGATATCCTCTTGTATTTTTATATGCTTTTCATCCTTGTTTATTTTGGAGAAGTTCTAGCCCTCCTCTATTTAGGACGCATGCTTGTAAGGCATATTAAAGGAAGGACACATTGTATTCTCAGTTATCTCTATGGGGTAAATTTCTTGTGTTTAAATGTTGCCAATGGACATGGCTATTTTGATTGCAAAAAGTTTTCAGTTTAGCCTGTTTTTTAGTAGTACCTTGGAGTAGCCCTGAACAAGCCTAAATTCAACCTTGTTGTAGCGTACATTATCCCTTATTGTAGGGTCTAATTTTTGAGGAGGTCGAGCACTAAAACCTTTGTAGGCGCCAAGTTATAGATTGTCTAGACCATAAGGTGAATGTGAAAGAAAAGGCTCATTGGTTCATTGATCAAGTAGGAGAATAAGGTCTAAGGTAGACTAGAATCTACGAAAGGGAAGAACAGTTTAAGCTGACTAAGAAAAATTGTTGCATAGCTCATATTATAGAATTCATTATGGTTCAAAGGTTTCTTAAATAAAAAAGAAGAAGCATATTATGAAGACATGTAGGGAATACTGAAAGGAGTAAACAAAGAGTAATTTTGTATTTAGACATGAGTGTGGCTTGGTAAGAGGATTAGAAGCAATGTTTGTGGGGAGCTTTACGTATTTCGAGGTTTGAAAAATTCTACAGATGTCATGACAAACAATGACCTTAGATATGGAGTGAAGCTTAAAATTTTGATATGATGAATTGTTTATCATGGAAATACGAACGAACTGACTTACACATCCCTTCATACTAAGTTATAGAATGAGTCTTTCGGCTCAACAAGGCACAAATATTCATAATTTTGTTAAGCTTCAAAATTTGACACAATTAAAATCAACAATCTTATTTAATGCTTTAATTACAATATTTTATATCCTATATATCTATATATAATATATATAATATAATATTATATATAATATATATTGAACTTCCCTTAAAAAAAATTAACATATCTATATTTTAACAATGTAGCTTCATATGCCAAAATATCAAAGAGAAAAAGTACACAATGAATTATTTTTGTTATTATTGTTATTACCATTTCTAAAATATTACATATCAAAAGCCATATTAAACATTGGAAGGTATTACAAATCTCCTTCATAACTTGATTTAGAAAGAAGTTATTCATAGAATAAAAAGGTAGCCACTCTCTCTCATATAATCTTTTACTAAACATAATATTAACATGAATATGTCAACTTCATATTATGTCCATAATAAGTACCCAAGGAATGGCATATCTTGGTGACACTAAAAGGTAAATTACTTTTTTTACTTTCAATTAAATTATAAAGTTGACGTAAATTAAGATGAAAAATGACATTTAATTTATGTCTAACATTGATTTGTTTTGTTATTACTATTCCTTTATTTGTTAATGTAAATATTATTTTATTATTTTTGAAGGTAACATTATATGACATCTCCCTCATAACAGGTTCCACAATGTCTCTTGGCCCAATAATATGGTATAGATGTTGTAATCTATTTTTTAACATTTTGATTAAGTAAAAATAAAATAAAACATAAAATTAATAATAATTAAATGAGCATAGATCCATGTTAACTCCATATCTACCACTTGCGATCAAGCCATTTTTTCACCTTAAACAACGTTTGCATCTCAAGGGACTTGACCCTTACGGGTGCTTGGTAGATATGGAGTTAAGGTAGGTCTAAGTTGGCCTAAAATAAATTAAGCTCTCCAACAAACTATGTAAGAGATGTTGTAAGGTTTTGTTATGTGATGGTATGTTATGTAAGCATTTTGACTAGGTCAAATTACATAACAATAAATATAAAAATAAAATACATCTTATCTTCTAAAGTACAAATCTTTATCTTGTCTTGTTATATTATATAAACATTTTACTGAGTCAAATAAAATAAAAATGATAGAATGAATCATTTAAAATAATACAATCAATAATTATATTATTAATATAAATAAAAATAACCCCACCTTCATATTTTTACTTGGTCAAAAATTAAATAAAGAAAATTAAAAATAACTAAATGACTTTGAATTAAAATAATAAGGTAAACTTGATTTGGTGAGTTATATGTGGCTTTTGAGCTACAAGTTTATGACAACCCATGGTATTGACCCATGGTCTTCATGTGGAATATAGTTTATGTAAAAGAGGAAATTAAACCAACATACATCTAGGTTTATGAAAACCCATGTTATTGACCCTTGGTATTCATGTGGAATATAGTTTATTTAAAAGAAGAAATTAAACCAACATAGATGGATCTTAACTCGAGGGTGGAGAGGGATCAAATGTCTTTTCGCTCCAAAATAAGTTTAAATCTCAAGAGATTTGATCCCTTTGGTAGCTTGGTAGATATGGAATTAACATGGGTCTGTGTTTGTCACACATAAAAAAATGATATCCCCAATCCAGAATGAAATAGATGTAAACATTTTGACTTGGTCACATATATAAAAAATAAAAATAATCTAAAAATAAAATAAAATAAAATTATTAATTATAAGTATTAATAATTAATAATTAAATCATCATAAATCCATTTTAATTTTGGAATCCTAGAGGAATCAATTTTTTTGAGGTAAAAAATATTTACTCAAGTTTTACTCATTTATACCTCATTTACACCTTGAGATTTGCGAGCTAGATTAATTTGATCCATTCTAATTTATATTTTATTAAACAATTAAGAAAAATAAATTATTTTAAAAGAGATGAAATCACTTGCATAATTTAATATAAGTCTAAATGTTGATATAAAAGCTATAAAAATAATAATTTGTTAGATCTATATTATAAGTTTAAATTTTCCATAATATAAAAGTAAAAAATAAAAATAAAAATAAAATAAAATAGAAAATGATATAACCTAAATTAGAAAACATAATTTTTTATATTCAAATAAACCTTTTAAACCATCCACACCGTTTAAAATTTTAAACACTAATGAAAATACCAAAAAACTTTACCCCATCCATCAAATAGAAAATATGGAAAATAAATATTTAATTTAATTACAAATTTATTAAGATACAATAAATCATATATATATTTATTTTCAAACAAGCCTTTTAAAGAATCCACGTCATTTAAATTTTTAAATACTAAAGAAATACCATGAAACTTTACCGAATACCATGAAACACTAAAGAAATACCATGAAACTTTACACTCCA
>APFE030969723.1:9299-36425 GCA_000404065.3 Pinus taeda
GATGCTTTGATTGTGCAGAAAATAGCTGGTTTTTTAACTGCATATTTGGATTCAGCACCCTGAAAAACCCCTGGGATGCTTTGATTGTGCAGAAAATAGCTATCTTTTTAACTGCATATTTGGATTCAGCACCCTGAAAAACCCCTGGGATGCTTTGATTGTGCAGAAACTAGCTATCAAGCTTGCGATTCCAATAAATTGCTGCCGGATTTTGATCAGAAAAACCCACCCAAAAAGCTTTCAAAAATTCGCATTATAAACAACTGCGAAATTATTGATTGCAAATATTTGTGTGAGTGACAAATTTATAAAAGATTTTTATATTTAAATTACATAATTTTTTTTATTTTTTTCCTTAAAAATTCACATTTTGCACTTTACCGAACTCTAATTTTTAATTCCAACCCGTCTCCCCTATTTACCACATCTGAATAAAATATATTACAAAGCAAAAACTTCAGATAGTCATCAAAGCTGCACTTTTCAAAAACCGAAAAAAATTACAAAGCAAAAACTTTAGACAGTCATTAAAGCTGCACTTTTCAAAAAGGAAAAAATTTACATTAGACTGGCCTCTCCTAAATTGTGTGACCGAACCAACCATCAACTCTAAGTGCATCAATTTTTACTTGTTTGCCACGTTGCCACGTCACCCATTACTTGGTAACACATCTATCAAATCATCACATGCCTTGAGTGGGCGCATCACTTTTTTTATATTTCTAGTGCCACTCATCACATGTGTTTGCGTTTGGGGATCTCTTTTGCTATTTGTGTCATGTCTTCACATGTCTTGAGACTTTGGATATATTTTGCCATTTTTGGCGCGACGTACAAAGTTACAATCTGCTTCAATGGATTCTTTATTACCCTAACATTATTTTAATGATGAGAACCTCATCCATATAGCGGAGAATATGCTTTTCCAGATGCTTACAGACAACTGGTGGGCCAGGGGATTGATATTTTTATGTTGGGCCAAACGACCTCTCCCTTATCCTCCCGATCGATCGTGAAGGAACAATGTCTCGGGAAGCGGGCCGAGTATGAGCGCCATCACACGGTAATCTGGCTTAGTATGGGCGCCCTCACATGGAGAAGGTGAGCCAGTGACGGCCCGTGAGGCCTTTGTCTCCGCCCTTTCTGTTTTTTATATTATTTTCATCATGTGGTCGGCAGGAAGGCTCTGGTGGAAGACTCTGGATGAGGGAAAACTGAAGTGTCATGAGTAAGGTGTGGACCCGCCGGATTCCTTACGGCGACATAATGATATATGGACGGTGCCGACCACACAGAGTGGCACTGACGACTGAACTGACTGGTCACCATCTGAGCGCGGGAGTTCTGCAACCGGAGGCACTCAGGCGGTAATATAAATAAATTGGTCATGAATTTTACGGAAAGAAGAAAGCGAGCGTCGTCTAGAGGTGGGGTGTTCGATTCCCTTTGGCTAAAGAATTGTGCACATATTTGTTGGTAACAATGCCGTTCCGGAACATTGCGATTGGGAGGCCAGAGGAAGCCACCCACCCGGCTGCTCTCAAGGCCGCCCTAGCGGAATTTATTTCGACGCTCATCTTCGTTTTCGCCGGGGAAGGATCCGGCATGGCTTTCGGTAAGTAAAATTTGGTTCGAAGATGAATGAGATTTTTTTTTAGGGAATTAGGAAGTGCCACGCCCAATTTTGAATGGAAGAATGATTTGAATATTAAGGACATGTTAGAGTGAGTTAAATTTTTGGTAAGTAAATTTTGGTTTAAAGATAAATGCTCGTTTTCGCATTAAGCAAATCTAATTTTGAATGGAAGATTGATTTAAATATTAATGATATCACCAAAATTATGCGAAACGAGATAAAGTTTGAAGGCCTATTACCATTGTTAATTTCAAAGGTTGTGAATTTGTTGTAGCCAAGCTTACGAGCGACGCTTCGACGACACCGGCCGGATTGGTAGCCGTAGCTCTGGCACATGGTCTAGGGCTGTTTGTAGCAGTGGCCGTGGGGGCCAACATATCTGGTGGCCACGTTAACCCTGCGGTCACTTTCGGAGCGCTTGTCGGAGGTCACATCACACTTCTAAGGGGCATTCTCTAATGGATCGCGCAGCTCCTTGGTGCCACCGTTGCTTGCTTGTTGCTCAAGTACACAACCGGCGGCCTGGTCAGCAAAGCCATCCCTGTTCACCACTATTTCATTTTAATTATAGTTCCATTTAAAATGAAAATGGACTCTTATTACTGGATATATATCGAGTCACCAATTAAGATATATTCATCACTATTATCATTTAAAACAACTTTTTTTCCAGTAAGAAAAAAAGCAAAAAGAACAGTATATATCACTGATATTGTATATTGTCAATACCATGATAGTTTATTCCTTGCACTGTCACAATAACAGTTAATTAATTTTTCAGCTATATATTTGATTTATCTAAGTTATGTGGTTATGTACCCTAATGTAGATAAAACAGATAAAATAGAAATCATTGTACTAAATAGAGTTTCTTTTTGATAAAAAATCAATATCCTTCATATATCTACATGTAATGTATACAATGTACCAAAAAACAAAATAACAGTCACAAAATATCTTTCATATATCTATATGTAATGTATACAATGTACAAAAAAACAAAATATCACTGATAAAGCCCCCATTATACCAAAAATCAAATATTGGTATCTAAGATCCCATGTGAGTGTTGAAGTTATCCCGGAAGTGGAAGTATCTCTGCCTCTACTATGCTGTCTCCCATCTTTATTTCAATATGCATCCCTAGGAGATCATCTTGTACCCCCATCTTGAACATGTGGTCCCCATTTTGGTTATATTCCCGTCCTATATGTTGCATCGTTGAGTCTCTAAAAGAGGCCCAAAGATTCTCAATCTATCTGAGCCATCCAGGTACATTGGTTGATATATTTTTGTGCTGTCCAATACATGTTCAATGATGGTCAGAGAATCACCAAAAATGTGGATGGAGGAAATGTTCAAAAATGATGAAAACAAAAGCAAACCCCATAGGGATATCGCCATATTTGTGCCCTTGCCAGCAACACAATGGACCCTGTATTCTTGTTTTTTTGTTATTATGATCCAAAACCCACATCGACAAATGCCCCTTTGTGCAGTGCCATCAAAAAAACTAGTTGAATACTCAATCCCAGGGCCAGTCCTCCTGCTTATAGTCTTCTTAGGGCCACTATCATGTTGATTTCCAACGGAATACCATCTTATGATACAAGCCATCACTTGCATATCATTTTCCTTATAGTCCTCAAATATAATTCTATTGCGCCTTCACCATATGTCCCAAAATAAGGCAAGCGGAATTGTCCACCATGTGGATTTTTGTTTACTCCACCAATTCAAGCAATCATTGATATTGTCATATTGCTTGCATGGAAAACCAATATAACCAGGAATATAACTCCAGAACTATACAATTATAGGGCATTTTAAAAAAAGATGTACATTGTCCTACTCCACATTCCTGCACAATGAACATAACCCTGTCTCCTGCGAGTTCCTCTTTTGAAGGTTTTCCCATGTTAAATTCTTGTTTTTCCAAACAAGCTAGAGAAATAATATTATCTTAATGAGAATCTTAGTTTTCCAAAATTTATAAAACCAACATACCTTTGTGTTGTGTACCTCCTAGTAGCATAGAGTATTATAAACGTCTGCCACCACTAAGCTTCCTTCCTTCATCTTGCCAGCCCATGCAATATGATCTCCACCCGCATCTTGGGTGACTCCAACTTATTTCATTGTTGCTAATCTTCTCCCATTCTTGTGCCATCTTGCCCTCCAGGCCCAAATCCCTCGATCTTTTCCATATTGGAATATAACCATGCCATTCACGAATGCCCTGGTTTCAAAAGAAGATACCATGACTATTAATACATTGTATTAGGCCTTAAGATATGCTTATGTCCCTTCCCATTCCGAGAATATGGTCCAGTCCTATCATAACCTGGTGCCCTGACCCAAGTATCCAACACAAGGTCTGCAAAAAATATTTTTTGATTTTGTTCAAACTGAGCCATATGGCCGATCCCGAGGTAGTCCCAATGGACCCTCTACACATCCACACAGTAAACCTTTTGTCTTTCAGGTACTTATATCTTATAATATTACCCCATATGCCGACCCCACATAAACCTCTCCATAATTTCTTCTGCAACAATGCCCATCCAAAATGCCTCAATTTCAAGATACCCCAACCGCCTAGTGGCTTTGGCATAGAAATATTATCCTACTTAACTAGATGGTATTTGTTTGTGTGGGTCGCTCCAAACCAGATATACTGAGCCATTAATACTTGATAATAGTGTGTGGGAGATAATATAAATGGGCCCAGTATACTCCGAGTTGAGTGATCACTGATTGGGTGAGAGTAATACGGCTCCCTAGTGATAAGCATCTGAATTTCCACCCAGTGATCCTTTTATAAAATCTATCCACTAGCCACATTCAGTCATTAATTCTATACCAACAAGGCTTCATATGATAACCCAGGTATTTCATGCCCCCCGCCAATGTTTTGGTCCCCACCCCAAAAAGTCTATGAATGTATGCAATGTCTTCCATATCACATGTGTCATATAAAATGATAGATTTTTGTAGATTCATGATAAGGCCCGTGGCATTTCCAAATTTTGCAAAGATATGAAATAAATCTAGCCATGAAAACCTATTGATCATCCAATAATTAGGACATCGTCAACAAAGAAACTATGTGAAATCTGGATATCACGTCCCAAGACCGGCGCACCAAAATTACACTCCACGATAGCTTTTTTGATATGTAAGCTGAGTCCATCCATTTCCAATATAAATAATAATGGCAAAAGTGAGCACCCTTTTCTGAGTCCCCGCCCAACCCCAAAACAACATGTGGGGTATCCATTAATAACAACAACATATCTTACATTCGTGACATAAGCCATGATCCACTCAACACACCTGGCCTGGACACCAATTTTATGTTGAACCATCCTTATATATCCCCAATCAAGGCAGTCATATGCCTTCTGTAAATCGACCTTCATAACATTAACATTTAATTTTTTAACATGGATCAAATGTATGCATTCCTATGCACTAGCCATCGCATCATGAATTTGTCTGTTCTGTAAGAACCCGAATTGCTTCGGAGATATGAACCTCGATAGAGTGAGCTTAATCGTGGTCGCAATAGTCTTAGAAATAATCTTATATATAAGATTACAAAGACAAATGGGTCGATAGTCCGAGAAAGAATCAGAGGAAACCCTCTCCAAGATGAGAGCAATGTAGGTAGAATTTATATGAGGATGAATATAACCCCTGATTCTCAATTCTTCCACCATATCAAGTAGACCCCCCTGAAATATGTTAAAGAAATGTGTGAACAGTTCAACCATCCAACCATCAGGTCCTAGGGTCTTGTTGCCTTTTAATGTTTTAAGCACCCCTAGAATTTATTCCCTTGTGACCACCCTGTAAAGGGTCGTGTTTGCTTCCTCATCAAACATATTGGGATATACATCCACCCCCACAAATCTGATCCTTCGTACAATCCACCTCCCTGTGGCGATAAGCCCGTTCAAAATGTTGTACCGTTGCTTTACATATATCCTGTTGTGCCTGAACCTGATTCCCTTCTATGTGAGAAACCTCCCATATGGAGATTATCTTCCTTCTATGATTGGCAAACCAGTGAAAAAATTTGGTGTTTCTATCCCCTTCCCGAATCCATATGGCCCTACTCTTTAGGCGCCATGTCGTCTCCCTATTATAAATTTGTTTCTTTGATAAAATAAACTATCAATCAAACCAAAATTACTATAATTCATTCTTGGAATATATATATATATACACACACACACACACACACACACACATAATATATATATATATAATTAATTTGAATTTGGCTTACATATCATTTAATAAATATTATTATTATTATTATTTTAAATTGGTTTACAATTAATATGTAATAAATATTATAATAATATAATTTTTAATTGTAATAGTTTAAAATAATTTTTTTTTTTAGGGAACAAGAAAAAATGTCTCGAAAAAAGACCATTTCCCCTATGAAGAGATTTTATTATAAAAAATTTAACTAGTTAAAAAAAGGGGTAAAGTCTTATTTTTAGAAAAGAAAAAAAGTTCGGAAGGACTTGGATAGATGGGTGCTTTATTAAGGCACTCATAAATAAGTCACTATTTCAATTTACCACCTTATTCCACTGTTATTCTTGGACATAATCATGATATGACCTTACTATTACTTAACTTACAAAAAAATCTATAAAATCATTTTAAAACAATTATTTGTATATACAGATAATTATATGAAAGTTATTTTATCATCTTTAAAATATATATATTATATTATATATATATATATTAGTGCACAAATAAATTTGAAATTATATTTTTATTAATCTTAAGTTTAAAATCTAAACATAAAAATTAATTATTAATTTGATATATATATGTGTTAAAAAAATAATAATATTTAATTCTGTGCTCTTAAGAAATAATAATTTTATAATTTCCCTTCCCAAAAAATAATATTAATTCTGTCTCTTTAAGAAATAATAATATTTAATTCTGTCTCTATAAGAAATAATTATCTTTCTCAATTTTTCCCAAAAAAATAAAAAAAACTCCACTTATTTTATTTAGAGAATGTATATCTTTTCATACTACAGATATAGATATACTGTTAACATTAAAAATAAAACAGGTATAAAGAAAAACTCCATTTATTTTATTTAAAGAGTGTACATCTTTTCATACTACAGATACGATTTTAACATTAAAAATAAGATAGGTAATATTGTTAAGATTAATAATAATTAAGTTTTGTTTAGAGAAGATTTTTTTTACATATAAATGTATCTTATTCTCGCCATTTTTTCATGAAAATGAGAATGATAATATTTCAAAATTCTTTTTTCTTATATTTTGTTATCATCTAATTACTGCATTGGATAAAAGTTTAAATTTTTAATAGACCATTTTCTTTCACATTTCTATCTACATACACATGATGAAGAGCAAGCTGGTTGAAAATCACTCAATCCTTTTTCAAGGCAAAATTTAGAAACACAGTGTGACATGATTGTTCAAAAACACTCTCAAACTTTTGATCTCTTCTAACATGACATCTTTGTTCATCTTTTACCTATGTGATGTCTATGTGAGAATCAACAAACACCTAATATGTTAATTCTTTTTCATATGCTAGTAATAATACTATTTTAATGACATCAATTATGTATACTTATTTTAATTTTCTCCCAATCTTACTTTAAACTTTAATAGAATTATTTTAAGAAAATTTCCTTTCCATTCCACATATCTAATTCATTTATAACATTCCATTAAAAAATAATAATTTAAATTTGTCATTGAGATTGAACAAATGATATAAAGTCGCATCCTGAATTAAAATAATATATTAGACACAATAAAAATATAATCCAACTAAATTAAAATAAAATTCTTTCTAAATTTTTAAAATAACGATTATTTTTTCAATTTCATAATTAATATATTAATATATTTATTAAAATAATTTTAATATTTATCATTAAAATTATTATTATAACTATTATATTATATTAATTAGAAATTTTGTTCAATAATATTTTTATTATATTTGGACATTAAACATAGCTACAATTACGTGGAATGGAAATTAAGAGGATTCCAAAAGCAATAAACTAAAAATATTCGTAACCCTTGTTGATGCCGATATTGTTTATGTAGTATTACAGGAGATTGTGTTTGATCAATTGTTTGCTCATCAAAACATAGCAATATGATATTAATTTTTTTAATATATTTTTAAATTAATTTAAGTTTTTTAATATAGTATTAAAAAGTAAGTTTCCACGTTCTCGACCATTTATAAAGAATGATAAATCACTATTTTAAAAGAATACGCAGATTAAAAAATGAGTTGTAGTGTTTAATATAATAAAGATAAATGTTTGGAATGATATAGATATTTATTAATTATTTAATTTATTATAGATAAAAAATTAATTATAATAACATATAAATATTTAATAATTAATATTACAAATATTTATATTATAATTTATTTTTAAAAATGTTTTTTCTAAAATTATTTAAAACATTTTAAAATATTTACTTACACTAATTTAGCATGATTTATACTAAATTTATATTCCTATTGATTATGTATGCAATAATTAATTTTTTTATACATAAAGTCGATATTCCATCATAAACAATTATTTTATTTTATAATAGTTAGAATAATATAATGTTGTAATTGTTTATATAAGAAATAATTTATGTTTTTATGGTTGAAATAGATTTAGGACCATTAAAAATTTCTAAAAACTTAAAATTATGAATTTTAACAGTTTTTACTTAGATTTATAAAAATCTGTGTTGGATTTTTTCAAAATATGACCGGAATTTCCATAACTTTAAGAGGAAAAAGGCATAATTGTTAGACCACATCTTTTTGACACAGAAAGTGGTTATATGATTAGATTGTACAAGTGATATTGTTATTTTTGACACAGTTATGTGGGCAACAGGCACCCGGAATTTAAGCATTACTTTATAGATTATGATTTTGGTAAGCTTTGTACAAGAGGTGGTTTTAGATGTTAGTAATTGATATCATATTGTAAGTGTGATAATCAATATAGATTCATTTTATTATGGATGTTGGTAAATTATTTTAGAGTGCAAAAAATAATGTGTAATTTTTTATTGTTTAAATTGTATTTTTGAATGTTATATAGATAATATCACATGTGTATGGAACCCTTTCACCAAGACACATTAAACTGGTTTTTGTTATTAATATATTTTTAAGTGTAAACCAATATCAATTCATATTAAAACATTTTATTTATAATTCATATTCAATATTTTATTCTATACAACATTAAAATAATTTTTTGACATTTTTTTCCTATATATAGATATATATGATGTTAATAACACTTGTTAAAATATTTTTGAATAGTATAAGTTTTAAACATTTTACTTACATATTTTTTCTACTTCTAATTAATTTACATGAAATTACTAATTTAATATGCATAGCATATATTTTTTTAATCTTTTTTATTATAGCATACATTTAATCTTTTTAATTTAATATGCATAGCATATATTTTAGAATCTTTTTTATAAAGATTCTATTTTTATTTTAAGGACATACATACACATTACCTTCACACTGGATTGTAAAATTGAGCCTCTTTGTATTTGGAAATTTGGGTTGCAACTATAAAGCTTGAAGATTTTGGGTGCCCCTGGGGTTTTTGATGGTGTTGAATCAATTTCCACCATAAAAAACAAGATTCAAACATTGTTAATGATATTTTTTAAATGGCTAGTTTTTAATGATTTTTGACTATCCTAGCAAATTTGAAGCCTAAATAAACAGTGCTTATTTTTATAAACATAAATATGTGGAAAATAAAGGCAAACATTATTTACTTGGTTAGGGAATATGGGATGTTGTATTGGGTGGTGTTTAGAATTACATTTTATTCAAATTTAATAAATTATGAATAAGAACATTCTTAATATAGTTATTAAAATAGAATTTGAAAATTTAATTTAAATTTTACTAATATGTTTATTTTAGAATATAATTTGAGAATTTTAATTTAATTATAAAATATTATTAGATGGATGGTAGGAATTTAACTCCATGGAATATTTTAAGAATATCCTTAATATAGTTATAAATTAAAGGTTAAGATTTTATCTTAAAAGTAGTTATGTTCCTTTTGGTTTTTCAATTAAATTGATTAATTAAAAAATGCCATATGAAAAAATATTTGATAAGCCATAGAGATTGACCCATAATATTGTAACAAAGCCCTACTTACAAGTTAAAAATCCCCAGGATAAAGTGAGTTGAATCTCCATGGTCAAGAATCTTGATATATATATATATATATATATTATATATATATATATATTATATATATATTATATATATATATTCGAGAATTTTAAATTTCATTACTAATAATTATTAGGTGGATGGTAGGGATTTAACCTTCACTAGATATTCAAGAATATTTTTAGTAGTAGTTGAGATTTATCTCTAAAGTAATTGCGCTTTTTTAGTTCCTTTAATTAAATTGATTAATAAAGAAAATACCATATGAACTAGTTTTTTGGGGCATGTCTTATTGATAAGCCATGGTATTGGAATATTGCATTTTTTCCCTTGGAAAAATCGTAATTTTATTCATAGGACAAAATTACATGTTGTAGATGTTAAAGAGCATATGCATATAAACTGTTCCTATTTTCACAGGATACAAAAAAAATTAAAAAATTACAGCTAGCCTATTCTTTTCTACCTTTCTTCTTTTCCACTTTTTGCCAACCTTCAGTGTTTGGAATGGATGTTACAATGGCTAGCTAACTTTGATTAGTATTTATGGCGTATTCTTTGTCGGAACGTGATTCTTCTAATCCATGAGCTCGTTTGCTGCCACTTACTTCCATTTGGGTCTCTTGTTGTTGCAGGGGGTTGTAGGGCCCCAAGCTGCAGGGATTAGTGGGTTTTTTCTCTTCCTTGTGTGTGATGTTCTGGCCCTTTTGTGCATCCAATTCTACTTTATTTCCTGTTGTTTATGCTCTTTCTGCTTCTTTTTCCAGGGGGTCTGTGTACTGCCAACCTTCTGGCCTTTTCTGTTGTTTCCTATTCCATTTGGGGTCCATTTTGGTCTATGGACAAGCACTATGGAGGTGGCATGCTTGTAAACATCCACGGCATCGAAAAATTGTATTTTCGTAGTCTAATGATTGAGTCCATTATGTATTGTTGAAATTCAATGTAATACTATCTGGTAGTCCCTGCCTGAGAGCTACTTCAATGCATATTCTGGCAAAAGTAAATATTCCCCTTGTAAGTCTGTCCCCATCAATATTTAGGAACTTATCTAGGGAGTTCCCAATGGCAATTAAAACATTATGATGCCAGAAGTGTAACAAAAGGTTGTGCTACCTAACCCAAACTGGCATTTTTGATACTACCATAGTGCTGGCATCGAACTCTGGGAACCAAGGGGTCATGAAAAGTCCAGCATTGCCCTAGAACCATGGTCCCTTATTAAGGATATGTTCCCGTTCTTGTGTTGTGTGGAATCTAACTATGAAGAACCCCTTGGGGCATAGGTATATTTCACAGTTTGGTGACCATGTAGCAAAAATCCATTGGTATAACACATCAGATTTTGGCCAAAATCCATTAAATATACATATAACTTCTTTGTTATAGAAATCTGAATATAGATTATTTATCTTAGGCATTAAGACTATGAGAACAAGATTCTCAAATTTTTGTTCCACAATGTAGGACCCTGGTAGATCAGGCAATGTTGCTGGTTTGGTTTGTGCTCTTTCCTTTCCTTTGATTGCATCTTTATAAGAGCCTGTAACACATATTTCATTGAATTTGGAAATACATTATTACAAGGGCATCACTAGAATTTAGCTTTTTGGTTATTTTGAAATTCTAGATCCACTATTTACTTCTAACTTTAATGAAATATGAGTTCTGTGCTCTTTGAGCTGGTTCCAGAGCATCCACCCCATATACGCAGATTGATTATAAGTGGTTGACTTGCATTTAAAGAAAGGGACCACAATTAGTTGCAAACAAGCCATGTTATTAGATAGATGGTATTAAGAGAACCATGGTACTGACCCATGGTATTGCATGTATAAATCCTATATAAAGGATAGAGACTCTCCATTGAGGAGCGTCGTGTCTTATTTTGCAATTGAGCCCTGCTCTATTGGAGGTTTTCCCCTCGAAGAGGCAAGTGAACATTAATTTCATCTCTGAATAATAAAATACATGTTATTATTTCTCATTTTGTTCTGTGTTCTGGGTTTTATTTCTTCTTATATTTGGTATTCTAGCATCTTCTCGAAAGTAAAAGCATAACATAAAAACCAAATATTAATAAAACCTGGTGAATTTGATCCATCCTATTAAGGTTTCCTCTTAAAGCCGAATGGAGATCTTACCTGTAAGGAAACAAGAATTAAAACCTTGTTTAAAAGGAATGCATGTAATTAATCAAAGGAAAAATAAAATTTGAGTAGGAGAGAGCTTGAGGGGTGTGGTTTACTGGGGAAATTCCATTCTTGAACCACCGTGCTGGCAACCCATTCCATGAAGAAATACTTAGAATATCCCTTTGATAAATGTCATAAATGAACTATGTTCATTCTCAATGGTAATACAACTTAAAAATCTATAATTGTCGACATTGGATGCATTGTTTAATACATGGGAATGTATTGAACAGTAACGAAAGGGTTCAAATTTCGAAGGGCTTTGCGAAATTGATAAATTTATTTGAAGAAAGACCCTTGACTGTTGAGGTTGGGAAGGATACCCACTTGCAGTAGCAAAGAAAAATTGAAGACGGTTTGAACATTAAATTCATTGTGATAATAACCTAAAACTAACCAAAGAGAAGTATGTGCAGTTGAAAAAAACCAAAGAGAAGTATGTGATAGCACTGTATACTCTCGTGACTTCGAAAGAAGTATATGCCAACCATCATCACAGAGGTAGGGTAAATGAAATCCAACCAATAAACTATTTAACTCATTGTTCAACGACGATATGTAATGCTGAGACTCGATGGATAAACAAAAGCTAAGAGATATTAACCCCTAACATAGTTAACATTGTAATATATTTAAATACAATGTGAATGAGAAATGAGTTAATTGAGTCCACATATTATATTAATTCTTATATGAGAGGAGGTTGGGAAAACACCTTGGTGGTCACTTTACCATGTCAAAACAATGTATGCCAAAGATAACTTAATCATAAATCAAAGTTAACGATTAACGTTAGAACCATATAAACATTTAATAATTATTATAATTGAATTAATAAGTTAAACTTTAAAAAAACTATCCATTTTGATTATATTCATAATTAAAATAATATTTAATTGACATTAATTTTTTGTTGTTGAGAAAAATATTAAATTAAACAACTTAAACTCAATTTTTAAAAATATTTATTAAAATTAACTTGAAATAATGTTAATAATTTATTTTTATAAACTAAAACATTTTACATATTAATAAATGTTATAATGAGAATATTAATATTAATAATGTTATAGTGGAATATTAATATTTATTAGGATGAAAATATTAATATTTTGGAAAATGTGTGAGACTCTAATATTATTATTTTTGAAAAAAAATTTAAGTATATTAAGAAAAAATTAAAAATCAAAAATTTACGGTGATTAAACAAAATTGTGCCCATAAGAATAATGTTTATAATTTTTTTAACAAATATAATATTATAAATTAATTTTGAAATAATTATATAATTTTGAAATTTAATTTAAATACCATTTTGTGAATATGAAAGAAAATAGATCTTCTATGATTTTTTAACAAAATAAAAACTTCATATTGTAGCCACTATTTAAAAAATATATATTCAAATGGTATGTTGAGATAATATGAATTTGTGATTCCATATGCATGTTCATTTTGAAATAAGATTTCTCAAATTGTAAGCACAGATAAATATGAAAATGCTTACATTATTAAGCGTGTATCATTATTAGGCGTGTATCCCAATATAATAGAAATATTATAATGCAATATAATGCCCCATAAACATTTCAATAAAATAAAATAAAAAAATAATTAATAACTATAATTATGAGTAAAATACTTTGACCAAAACAAACTATATGATAATAAAATAAAATAGCAATTATAATTATAATTAATACTTAAATCAATATACGCTATGAATTCCACATTCCTAGTCCTCATTCCAAAGTCCTCTTTCACTTTAAATTTTTGGGATTTCAGACTTATATTTCTTTGCAACATTCTATAAAAGATTATATCCAAGTTGATCGCAAGACACAAAAAAGATTTTATCCTTGCACATCTCTCAAGAATAGTTTGGGTTTTTAAACAATCGTTAGGTACATTACGCAATTGCTACGGAACAAGAATGTATCCACACTATACGTACCAAGAAGAAGGAGGTTGTGGTGATGAAAGTCGACCTACATAAGGCCTCTCACTGTGTGGATTGGCCATATATCAGATCCTCCATAAGATCGGGTTACGTAATCATAATGTGGAATGGATCATGGCTTGAATCACTTTTGTTTGCTTTGTTGTTCTGATCAATGGTACTCCCACTTCCCTTTTCCAGGCTAGAAGAGAACTCAGACATGGTTGTTCTCTCTCTCTTTTAATTTTTGCTCTTGTTATGGATGGTCTTAGTCTGAGAATTAGAGATGCGCAATCCCCTGGACTCTTTCAGGGACTTCATATTACTAGACATGTAAACATCTCTCATATTTTTTGTACATGACATCTTAACCTTTGTCATCATTTATAGATCCCAATGGTATGCTACATTATATCTTTCGCTGATATGGTGTAGCATTTGGGATCATTTCAAATGGTAGCAAATATGTTCTCTACTACTCTACGGGTAACAAGATGGATATAGACTTCACAACTGACATTTCCAGAGTGCAGAAGGCACCTCAGGTGAGGTTTACCTATCTAGGCTTCAGACTCAAGCCTAATTTCTATGGGATCAGAGAATGGCTATGGTTAGTTGAAAAATATAAGAAGAAACTGAATTCATGTTCATAGATATTCCTCTCACTAGGTGGCAGATACATATTTACTTAGTTAATCTTACAACATATCATTGTATATTGGGCAAATCTCTATATCATTTCGTCCATTATAACCATAAAGATTGAAGTTATCACATCATGTTTTCTCTAGTCTTGGATGGGGACATTATCTAAATATCATATGTGCAGATGGAATGCATTGACTATCCCGAAGGAACTAGGAGGCTGGGGTTCGTTAGATCAAAGAGTTTTTGGATTTGCCTTGTTGATTAAAACGTTTTGGAGGGCTTTGCATGCCCGAGGGATTTAGCATGACATCATTCTAAACCAGTATATGAAAGATGATAACATAGAATATATATATAGAGACACCAGACAAGAAAGAGAAAAAGAATCTATGATCTGGAGATCCTTTGGTAAAATCCTTCATTGGTGGCGCATGTGAATGGCATGGGATTTTGGTGATGGACATATTTTTTTTTTTTTTTATCGAAGCTGACAAAATAAAGGGCATAAAATGTAATTCAAATATCTGAGGACATACATTGGCTATAATACATTGCATAGGCTTTTTTCTTTTAAGCCAGTTAATAAAAAACTTGCAGGCTTGTTTGGAAAGAAGCGGTAGAATTGGGTCTCGATGGTCTAAATGCTGAAGGTTTTGTATGGACTATGATTTACACGTCGTGGTTTTACATGTTGGTACATCACATGATTAGATTGTGCTGGTGACATGATATTGATATTTTTTGCCACAGGTATGTGGGCAATAAGCACCCAGAATGTATTTTATGGAATATGATTTTGGTGAGTGTTGTACAGGACGTGGCTCATTGTAAGTGTGGGCAATAAAGGTAATGGGTTGGGTAAATAGGGTTAAATTTAACTATTTGATGTTTCAGAATTTTGGTTCAGATTATAGTTTTTATTATTTAAAGTTTGTTTTGAATGTATAAATAAATATTATTGTGAAAAAATAATGAGACGTTTAAATTTTCAAGGTTGTAATTTCAATATTTTTTATTATATTTCTATCACATTTAATCTAAAAATATAACAAAAAATTTACAAAACATACCAGAATTCGCATACAACAAATTAAATAACCTTAAACTATCCATCGTAGTATTTAATTGATGCAATCAGGTAAATACTATTTTCTAATAACAAACTAAACATCAAATAGTTAATAGTATTTATTTATAGAATTTACAAAACAAACAGAAATTGGAATACAACAAATTAAATAACCTATAAACTATCAATCATAGCATTTAATTAATGCGATCAGGTAAATACTATTTACTAATAATAAACTAAACATCAAATAGTTAATAGCATTTATTATATTCTATAAATAAATAGTATAGTAAGTAATTTTACATTTATCGAGTAAGTAATTTTACATGTTGATAAATGTTGAGGCCAGAATATTGATATTTTGATTTTTTTTAAATATTTAAAATAAAATAAAAAATCATTGATAACAAAGTAAGACAAAGGTTTATATAAATAATATTTTAATTATATTATTAAAATGATTTGTAAATATACACTTTAAAATGTACTTTAAAACATTGTTATTTTTTATATAATAAATTAAATGTTTAATGTATAAAATTAAAAAATCTTTTAAATACTAATTGTCTTGTATGTGAAAGCTTATTAGTCCTTGCATTCGGCTGGACTATAGCGATCTATAGTTGACCAGTAATTAATTAGCTTTGACCAAATAAAATTTTTTGTACATGTCATGTTTAAGCCAATGTTGTAAAATAAAATGTCCGCCCAGTAGACTTTTATCCAAAGTTTGTGTTTCGACCTCTTATTGCGGGCTGATTTTTTGAAAACTTAGGCCACCGATCGCTAAATTACAATTAATTCATTTGTTTACTAATTTTTTTTTGAGCTTTATTATAGTTTAACCAAAGTTTTAAGATCGCAATTGTTATCCATCTAAATTTTAACCAAAGTTTCCTGCTGGAAAAAAAACTACCTCTTATTGCAGGCCTTGCTTATCCGAATGTTAAAATATTGTGGCAAGTGATATTTACCCAAAGTTTTATTGTCGGCTTGTTTTGGTCTTTGTTGTTTTATCCAAAGTGGTTGTTATATAAGATTTATTTTTGGTCTAGGTGGTTTTATCCAAAGTCTTTTTTTAGGTTTCTGTTGGTTTAGTTAGTTGGCAGTCGAGGGCTTCGTGGCAAGTTGCATGAACACATCATGCATGCTTATTACAGCTTGCATTTCCTATTACAACTTATTACAGCTTGCATTGCAGGGACTCTATGTATTTTAGAGACCTCTCTCTGTCCATTTTACAAAGCTCTCTTCTTCCTGGGCTTCGGCTCCGCCATCTTGGTCATATCCTATCTTAGTCATATCCTATCTAGCTATGGAGGAGGAGTTCTGGAACTTTGAAAGACTTTTTGAAAGACTTTCTTAGTAGGCATGATTTAATTTTCGCAGTAGACCTCCATTAATGGCAACAAATTCCCACCTTGCATTTTAGAGACCTCCATTAATGGCAACAAATTCCCACCTTGCATTTTAGGAATGATTTAATTTTGCAGGTAGACAGCAACAAAAAATTCCCACATTGCATTTTAGGAATGATTTAATTTTGCAGGTAGACGACAACAAATTCCTGCATTTTAGGAATGATTTAATTTTGCAGGTAGACGGTAACAAATTCCCACATTGCATTTTAGGAATGATTTAATTTTGCAGGTAGACCTCCATAGATGGCAACAAATTCCCACCTTGCATTTTAGGAATGATTTAATTTTCGCAAGTAGGCTGCAACTGGCTTTGAGAGCCAGCAAAGGAGAGGTGCAACGATTGGCCTCGAGTTTCTCCATCAATTTCATGAAGTTTACTGTAAACTTATTAAATCTCGCTTCCTTATTTCCTACAATCTGTGTAGCTTTCTCGTTTTCAGGTCTAGTTTCCTTTCTTGCAAAGATCATGACGCTGAGCGCCATTAGAGGCATTGACAGTGACCACCGGTAATGTTTCAACCCTGATAACCTTCTTGTCATCGTTTCCCTCAATATTAACATTAGTGGTTCGCTGTTGAATAAATTTGCGTGCATGGCTGATATCTTTTTTTGGACAGACCAATCCCCGCTGCAAATTCATCCAGAGACTTCGGTTGATCTAGCTGGCTGCTTGCGTGGTAAAGGAAACCAACCAGTAGAGCCTTATGTTTTTTTCCTCTCATTCTCAAAACTGTACTGACATTTTGAGAAATTTTCTGAGAATCTATTAACTCGTCATATATTCGCTCCGCGTATTCCTTGACATGGGCAGAGATGTTAGAGTGGAAGCAAATTCCACAATTTGGGTGCGGCCAGATTTTAATTTGTCATCCTTCATTGATTTCAATTGCATTTTCTAACATCGTTGGAGAATCATGGATTCTGGGTTGTTCCCCTTGAATTTGATTAAGATAGGCGCGATTACCCCATTCGCTGATGGGTTCGCCTCCTCCACGCGTTGAGCACCTGCGTTGTCCTCGAAAATTCGAATATCGCGTGTCATATCGACGTTGTTTTCTTCGACCACTAATCCACATTATGTACAAATCAAACCTTGGGAATGGTCTTCAAACATAAATGTCTCTCTCTTGCACTCGTAGCAGAACTTGGTTTCGTCTGCCATTGTTAGGTTAGAACCAGGTTTGTTTCAGGGTTTTTTACAAGGGCTGTGACTGGCACAGCGATATCTGTTTCTGTGTTTTTCCACGTTCCTCCAAGTTTGATATCTGCTTGTGTGCTTCTCCTGGTTTCTTTCAAGATTGGCATGCTAAAATATCTTTGTGTGATTCTCTTCCACCACCTTGCAGCAATATATGAGATTTTCATTGGTCATTCTTTCATTCCTGAATCAACGTGTCTTTGTCGTTGCAACGTTTGGCAGGTTAAATTTCGTTTAGCGGATATTTTCAGAGACTTCAATTTTGGGAAGAAGTCTTAGTTTCATTTACAACAATCTTTCTATAATTATATATATATTAGCATAATTATATCACTATCATAATTAAATAGTAAATAGGGTTGATATAAAGTGATTGAGAAATTATATTATGCAATATGGTTAAGATAAAATGATTTAGCATAACTATATTATCATGATATAAGTTAATGGATATCATTTTGTATCTTAATTGTTTTTTTTTTTAATGTGAAAAAAGGAAATATAGAAATGTAAAGAAATTAATACTTAAAATTTGATTAGTAACTAAAAACATTATAAAATAAACACTTGTGTTAAAAAAACCATCTACAAATTTTACTAATTTTTAATAGATAAAATGTATATCAACATAATTACAACTAAATAATGCACCATAACTATTATTCTTTTACCAATTCCTATATTTTTCATCTTAATGAAAACTTGATATTATTTAATATTAAATTCAAGTTTCGTACCCATGTTAACTTTTCAAATGAAAATGTATATATACTTGTTATGTTAAGTTGAGTGTAGTTCCAATATTGTATAGACAAATTACCTATCTATTTATGGGATGTGTGTTTGAAAAAAATAATTCTATGCTCTTTTTCACGAAAAATATCTATCTATTTATGGGATGTGTGTTTGGAAAAAATATTTCTAAGCTTTATTCCCTTTAACCTCGCCTACATTCTTCATATCTTAATCAATCATCTAACAATAATATTTAAAAGTAGTTATAAAATTAAATTAAATATAGTATTTTGAATATTTACAAATAGATTTAGTTTCATTTATAACAAAATATATATATTAGTAAATATGGTCGATATAAGGTGGTCGATATAAGGTATATCAGTAAATATGGTCGATATAAGGTGATTGAAAATAATTATAAGGTGATTGAAAATAATTATACCAGTAAATGTACTTAAAATAGAGTGATTTATCATAATTAAATTATTTAATATGATTGATATAAGTTTATAGATATCATTTTGCATCTTAATTTCATAATTGTATTATGTAAATGTGAAAAATGTAAATATAAATTTAGAAATGTTAAATATGATTGATATAAGTTTATAGATATCATTTTGCATCTTAATTTCATAATTGTATTATGTAAATGTGAAAAATGTAAATATAAATTTAGAAATGTTAAATATGATTGATATAAGTTTATAGATATCATTTTGCATCTTAATTTCATAATTGTATTATGTAAATGTGAAAAATGTAAATATAAATTTAGAAATGTTAAATAATTAATATTTAAAATTTGTTTTGTACATAAAACACCTAAATAATACACCAAAATTATTCAATTCTTTTATCACTTCCTATATTTTGAAGAAAAGAATAGCATCTTCATGCAGCGCTGGTAACTAAATTATTTTTTTTCACATTGTCTATCAATTATCTAATTTTGTCTCTCTACTACTCCTAATATGATTTTTGACTATGCAATTTTGCAATTCCAATATTATTTTTGACTCTGCAGGAGCAGCAGTGGTAACTATAAATTATTATTATTATTATTATTATTTCACTTATAGACTCCAAAGAAAATGGCAAAATCAAGATATCTTACTACTTGTTAAGGGGATTCGTAGATCGAGTCAACTAGATAGTTGAACTAACAAGTATGTTGTTGAGTCGATCATTAATTCAGAATTGGAATGCAAACAACTCAACCATCATACATTTTAGGCATTCAAGAATAAGAAGCAGAGAGCCAGAAAGAAAAGGTAAAAGCAGAGGCTAGGGTAAAACAGGTCAAGGTTCGGATAAAAGCAAGAGTAAAAGAAATAGCATAAGGAGACATACCTTACCATACATGACAATTGATAAAGTGAGGGCATGTCTTGTCTCAAATGTACTTTTACGTTCGAAAGCCAGAGGGCTTGGATAATATTAGCTAATTGAGCTAATATTAGTAACCAATATTAAATTTTATATATTATATCTATTTATGTTAGTGGTTATTGGTTTTACTTTTTGTCAGGGGTTGAATCGGATGTGCTGGTTCTTGCTAAACTTATCCCAAATAAAACATTAATAGAAAGCTTGAACGGGCTCCATTTGACCAACTTGGTTCATGCAGTTGATAACGTGTCTATGGTAAGAAACACGTGTCAATCTTTTTCATCCATTCCCGTAACTTATCCCAAATAAAACATTAATAGAAAGCTTCCACACATAGTCTGATGAACGGGTTCCATTTGACCAACTTGGTTCATGCACTTGATAATGTGTCTATGGTAAGAAACACGTATCAAGCTTTTTCATCCATTCCCGTAACGTGTCTATGGTAAGAAACACGTGACAAACTTTTTCATCCATTCAGTGAAGTTCGTTGGTATTGACGACGACAACACATGGTTATTTTTGAAGGGGGAAAGCATGGCATGAGATTCTGAAGCCATTGTTATACTCCCGAGAAAACATTAAGTTGTAAGGTGATGAACAAATGCAGGATGAAATGCACTATGCCATCCATTAAGAAGATGTATACAAAAAATTGTTTGGTTTTTTATCATAGTTAGCAAGATTGAAGGTAAAAAAAAAAAAAAAAACCAAAAAAGAAAATATACATTTTATAAATATTACCCTACACCAGAGATGATATGATAATGTTGACTGCAATATTCAAGATGAAGATGATTCAACTTCTCAGCACTAGGCGTGGCAGCGAGGCAGGCCTGGACATCAATTGCTATCATATACTGCGTCTCTAAAGAATGCTGAATTTCAACGATTTATCTCTCTAATGAATGTCAAGACTTTTTTAATAGTTTAATATTAATGATTTTACAATAATTAAGATTGAGCTATGTATATTTAGTTGAGATAATAATAAATTTGTTGATGATTTTTTATTATGAAATTATTTATTATGATATTTGGATTTTATGGTTTAACAATGTTACATTCATTAAAATCATGGACATTACCAAGATTGAAGTATTATGTAAACTTCACTTCAAGTAACCAATAAAAATTAATATACATTTCATATTTTTATTATTCTAAATGCATACTCAAATTACTGAAGTCATTAACTTTGTTGTGCTTCTTGCTGGCGGTTTAGCTGGTAATTCAAAGGTTCTCTGGAAGTGCGGTTTAGGGTGATGAATAGCATAGTTCCCCCACTGCTGAATCCTAAGTTCTCGCCACATTCTGTAAAGAATTAATATTCATTTCATACTTTTATGATGAATAGCATAGTGCGCCCACTGTTGAATCCTAAGTTCTCGCCACATTCTACAAAGAATTAATATACATTTCATACTTTTATTATTCTAAATGCATACTCAAATTACTCACGTCATTAACTTTGTTGTGCTTCATGCTGGTGGTTTCACTGGTAATTCAAAGGTTCTCTGAATAACAGGAAGTGCGGTTCAGGGTGATGAATAGCATAGTACGCCCACCGCGAGACTGCTGAATCCTAAGTTCTCGCCACTCATTCTGCAAAAATAACTACGTTAGTTCAAATCAATTCAACTCACATCATTTAAAAAAAACCAAAAACCATAAACAAAATCCAACTCCTTGTTAAAAAATAGAAGAAAAGCGCCCTCCAATAAAATGATTTGTATAATAAACTGAGAAGATAAAATAGGATATCTCAGAAAAGTAAACAATAACTGGGCAGCTAAACTAAATATAACACAAATAAGAGGTAAAATAAGCACCCACTTAGTACAGAAAATAAGAGTCCAAATACTATGAGAGAAAATAAGAGCCCTCTCACTTCAGAAAAGACCACAATAAATTGCAAAAGCCAACCACTAATGTGCGCATAATATTTGGAGAGTTTCATTTGCGGGTACTTTCCACCAGGTATTTCTACATCTAATTGAGAAACTAAAATTGAGAAAATAAAATGAATTGTAGAGTTAAATTTACTAAAATTGAGAAAATAAAATGAATTGTAGAGTTAAATTTGTCAAAGAATTTAAGCTCCAGTTCACTGATGCCAAGGAAAGTAAATACCAGTCATCGTCACCCTGAAATCCCTGTCTTGCACCGGAATTTTTGCAACGCATTTTTTTTTGGCATGTGGATAAAGATAGGCAGGGACTGCCCCTACGCAGTTGCTCCCCTTGTTAGAAGTTAGCGGGAATAAATTTTATGATAAGGAAAGTGTACACATATATATAAATGGAACTTAAATAAATAAATTATATATATATATATATATATATATATATATATATATATATATATATATATTATATATATGGTTTTACATCTATTGGTAATAAATCCATATACATCTACTGAGATTAAATTTTTAATGATAAAATAGGTATATATTATAAAAAATAATTATTTTATATAATAAAATAATTGTTGATATATGAAATTAAAGAATTATATATATATATATATATAGATATATATATATATATATATATATATATATATATATAATATATATATATATATATATTGTCATATCCCCGCATTATTGTAAATAATTTTTTTATTTACTTTAGTTAAAAGAAGGACATTAATGAAAGGAGGATGGTTATTATATGTTGTCTGAATTTAACTATTAATATTCATTTTATTTTATTTCAGAAATGGAATTGTGGAATAATTTTCCCAGCAATAGGATTGATATGTACTTCTGAGGAGTGCATAATATTTAAAAAAAAAAATTAGAACGGTTGCAAAGATCCTAACCGTTTTTTCCCTTCCCGAACTGTGGAATGGGTTCCAGGAAGGGGGGGGGGGGGGGGCGAAAAAGAGGAAAAACACTGTGCTGTAGAGGACAGGCACTGAAGGAAAAGGGTAGCTTACCACGTTTGGTGAGGACCAGATGGTAAGAGCACAGAGTGCTGCAACTAGCAAAGACAGTTGTCTTTAAGCAAGCTAGGGGGTAGACGGGTCTCGAAAGACACTCTCATGGTTGGGTGGTGGACTAGCTATAGTGAAGCAGGATGACCATATCAAAGAAGCAAGAGGCGGGCGTGTGTCTACAGAGGACTACACAGGTATGAAGTTCTATCTTTATTCAAAGAAGAGAGTATTTAATTCCCAAAGTAGAAGAGTCTTTGAATAGGGTGTAAAAGTAACATAGTAGAGTAATGAGAAGTTCCTAGTTACTTTAAAAACTAATATTGGTAACAGAGGACTATTAGTAAAGCAAAAAGACTCATAACTTGCAGCGTGACCCTCTTTATGAAAACAGACCAAACCTTAGACTCGAGATTTATCAATCCGGGGGGCTTGACTGTTGAATGACTGTGGCAGAGGTAAACAAAATTAGTTTGTTGTAAAGAAATTTATCTTATAAGATAACTAGAACATCAGAACCCAAATAAGAAATCAGGTTTCCCTCAGGCCGACAACAACCACTGTAAGAGATGTCAAGGGAAATTCTAGCAACCGAAACAAGGGTCACTTAAAAGAAAAAAAAGAAACATAGACAAACGTGAAACAGGCTGGGTGTCGCGTTGGTTTATCCCGACGGTATCAGGGTTTTTGGGTTGATATCATAATCGTTGTTTTAGACATAGGTATTAAAATGGGACAACCCCAAGTCAAGTCACGAAGATGTCTTATTTTTAAAACCCAGAACGTCCTTTGTAAAAAGAAGCCAAAGCTAGGAGCCCTTGCGGTTTCCGAGTCTGTACCGGTGAACATCATGTTTATGTGGAGCTGTTTGTAGCTGTATTTATGTTGATTCTGCCCTTTTACCAAGGTCAGTAGAGGAAGAGCCTAGGAATCTAGTAAATGGAGCGCATGAAGCTGCGGGTTGGGTGGGAGTACACGCTAACTATCTCTACCTTGCCATAGCATACAGAACTCAAACCCCGTGGCTTCGGAAAAGTCTTGGAAAGGCTACGGGATGTGTATGTAAGGGTTTGGCTCGGGTCAGTGTAGGGAGGAGAGAAAGACGATTTACATATAAATAGATTATACAATGAACATTTAATCCTCATGAAACTGTGCATACATCCATTACATTGAGAGAAAGCAAAACGTGAAACAAGCTGTTCAAAATCTGTAATTTCATAGATAATGAGATTGAAAGCCCTTGCACAGGGTAGCTGTGGAGCGGAATTTCCCTATCAGGGCTAAAACTGCAGGACTAGTCTACAATAGACTATAAAATTTATAGCCCTGTAGAGCTAAGTAAAACATGTATGCGCAGAAAAAAAATAAAAATAAACGTATATACAAAGGGAAGGACAGAAGCTGTAGCCGGTCACAAATCCAGTAAATAAATGTACATAATATTGTTACCAAACAACTAGAGCTCGGGCAGGGCGGAACACCCTCCAAGTCCCTTGCTCATTAGATTAAAAAGTCTCAAAATTTTCGAGGTAGAGTAAAAGATCACGGGAGCAGCGAGCAAAGCTGCGACTGGAGAGTTTCCATACCTGGAAAAATTCGTGCTGGAAAAGAGGGGGCTACTCCCTAGCCACGGCTTGGACGCCGAGTGATGGAAGGCGCCCATGCCTGAGAAAACGCAACATAAAACATAAATTAATCCAGAGCTAAATAAGCTTTCTATAGCATCATCCATCCAAAGAAAAAAAGAAAAAAGAAAAAAATAAACTCAGTTTCCTTGTTGAGGCACTCACCCACTAGGGTCGCCTAGTGAATGCATAGCACTATCTCGGGGTTGTCGGTTGTCCCCATAATCTGCTCCCTGCAATTACAAAACCCTGAGTCAGCTAGAGCTATGTTTTGAGAAATGAAACCCAGGAGCGCAAGAATAAATGGCGGAAAGTGACCATACCTCTCTGCATCGTTACCTGGGGGTATAGCTGACCCACACACCTGCATCCGGGCAAGATCTGTAAGCCGGAGTTCGGATTTGGGTGCACAAGCTGAGCCTGGATGGAACCTCTGAGTGAAAGTATCAACGAAACCAAATGACCCAATTCCGAAACCCTCAGTAGTATAGTTGGGCAGGTCCGCAATCAACACCTTGCTCCTTCACCGTTGGATTGATTGAAGCAATCTCCACCATCGAGGTAGCAGGAAATACCATGCAAGCAATAGAATAGACCAGTCTGTCGGCCACGTACAACACAGAACCGGACAGAAATTAATCTACTTGAAATATCAGATAAGGTAATCATGTGATGGAGACAGAAAAACCATAGAATGACTCATTAACCTTATGTCGTGTGTTGATGGGCATGAGACTTCACTTGAACCGAGAAATAACAGTACATCAACTCTTGTGGCTAGGCCATGTGGAGTGCAACCGCGGTAGGAGGAAGAAACCGAAAACGTTAGAGGAACAATTACATAATTGTAAATGTTAAATAAAAAACAAAAAATTTATCCTGCGTAGAGGTCTGACAAGTGGTATCGGAGCCAAGTGACAAAGCTGTGATCTCTGGGGACTGACGGAATCAAACAGACCATTAAATAAATAAATAAACAAACTATCAACCCACTGTATTTACAACTGATTTCATTCTTAATGTGTATAAGCAACAGATAATGTGATAACCCTTGCACTGTTACTGTTTGTGGTAAGCACTGTAGAAATTTTGAATAATTTAACACATATTCAACAGAGATTATCCTGATCATGTACTATTGTGGAAAACATACACAATACATAAGCTCCTCTACGTTGATCATCAATATAGCAGCATCTATAACAATAAAACATCAAGAGCATTCACACATTAACACAGTATGTATCCCGGGGAAAGCATCTCGCTAAAAACCCCAACTATCTGTATATTAATGATTGAGTCATGTAACATTACACAGCATAATACTTCTCACAAGTATCTCCACCTCTGTTACACACAATACAGCTCAGATCTGATCTCCAAATCTCTTCCACTGCTTGCCTGCCTCCACTGCTCAATACCTGCTCAAGAACTGATGAGAATGGCTCACCAAACTCGTTTTGCACCTGCAAAAAAGTCACTCACGCTTTGTGGACGTGAGCATAAGCTAAAATGTGGGCAAATACGTGGGCAAACTCATTGGCATACTCAATCCCTTGATTGTGCAAGATCTGGTGCACAACTATAGTCACAACTGATAGCAATCTGATTCTCTACCACCTGTCCCTGTTGAACTGAACATGCACTGACATGCAACTGAGTTAACTGATGTATTCATTAGTTGTATTATGAGTTAATAACTTGTGAATTAATTAATAACTAATTCACCCAACTCATCTCTAGTCTATTTGCCAGTTAGACTAAATACAACCAGTTTAACAAAGCTAAACTGAACACAAATCCATCAACTCCACAATCAATTCCACCAAACTCAACTGATTGAGTTCTAACTGAAGTCATGCATGCAAAAACTCAACTGACTCATAAGAAAAGCGTATTTCCTTCTGACAGCTGCATCTGCCACCTCTGTAGCTCAAACTGAAGTGCTCCAAGAGAATAAGATTAAGTTTATAGTCCAAATATTATTGTGAGATAATAATATTTGACTTTTCTATTTTTGATAGCCAGTCTAAAAATA
>APFE030969728.1:0-15298 GCA_000404065.3 Pinus taeda
GGAAGCTAGTAAGGAAGCCTTGTGGCTTCGTCAGATCCTATCAGAATTTGGCTTTGAGCAGCAGCATCCATCCACACTTTGGTGTGATAATCAAAGTGCCATTCAGCTATGCAAAGATCCATTTCAGCATCAGCGCAGCAAACACATTGAACTACACATGCACTTCATCAGAAAACTCATTCATGACCATGTTCTTGAAGTGCAATATTGTTCAACAGATGATCAGGTTGCAGACATCTTCACAAAGGCTCTCACAGAGGCGAAGTTCACTAAACTTCGATATATGCTTGGAGTTCAGGAAGTTGTCACTAAGGGGGGATAGGCTCTAGTGCCGCCTTCCTTCTCCTATGTGTCATATTTGTAAATCCTTCAATCCTATCCCAAGTTGTTCTTAAGGGGGGATGTTAGGATATTCCGACACATAGGAAATAGTTAAGTTCAACTTGGTCTAGTATAGAGTTAGGTAGAGAGTTAGGTAAAGTGTGTTTCTTTACCGTTGTACATTTTGTAACTTACAATCCGACGGTCACGATATGTAGTGATCCGACGGTTCATTGTCTCCTCGGTATTACCGACACTTGATCCGTGGCTTGACACCCGATTGGTCCATGAATTCTATTTAAAGCGCATGGAGGGTCATTTGTAGGTTAACCGTGCATGAGAGAAGCTTATGTAAATTTTCATTCTTTATTAATAAATTGCCTGTAGTAGCCACGTTGGCGCAGGCCGTGGACCGTTTCCCTCTCTGAGGGTTTTAACCACGTCAAAATACTGGTGTATTGATCTGTGATCTGTTTGTGAGCGGTGTCCTTTTGGTGTTCTGTCTGAGGAACTTACCCTGTAAATTCCTACATGATAAGCCTGAAGCACAAGTGGAAAATCCCAACTTTCGTGGTCAGCAGCAACCACAATTCAGAATAAAGCAAAGAGAGCAATGAGCACAAGACCAAGCAGCACAACAACAACTGAAGACACCCTTACAGTAGAATTTTGTATATGGTCTAGAATCAGATGATGAGGAGAATATAATTAGAGAGGGGAATAATTTCTTTACACTTGATGATATGCCATTTTTTATTACTGAAGATGAGGAGTATTCTGAGAGCCGAGTTGTACAAAGGGATGAAAATTTCCTGTTGACAAATGGAACAGTTAATGAAGAAGAGTCTAATGAATATCAGAGAGGGTACATGAATGCCTTGATAGCCCAGCAGTGACAATATTAACTCAGAAGTAGAGATGTGCCCATAAATCCAATTCAGAAAATGAAGGAGGCGACACTGCAAAAGAATGGTCCTTCCATTGTGCAAAAAAAGGGAAAATAGACAACTGATCCTACCACCAGCAAAACACTATCAAGAAATGAAAGATCCAATCAACCAAGTATATCAAATGAGAAAACTAAAAAGAAGGATGTTTCAGCTAAAGAGGTAGAGAAAACTTCAGTTTTTAACTTAGAAAATGAAATTGTTAAGTTAAAAGTATCTATTCCTTTAACTGAGTTGATGAAGAACAACAACTATAAAGGTTAGGTGTCTAAGATTTTGAATTTAGATCCATTATCTGATATGGTAAATGTGGAGGATAATCGACCCGAGTTGATCTTTGGTCCACCATTGGAAGGTTAGTCTCAAGATAATGATGTAGCTCCTTTTTACATCAGCCTTAGGGTGCATGACTATGTGTTACACAATCCTATGTTTGATTCTGGAGCCTCTCATAATCTCATGTCTAAGGAAATCATGGAGAAACTGTGATTGGATATCACTAGAAAGTATCCTGACCTTTTCTCCTTCGATTATGGTATATTAAGATGCATTGGTCTTATCAAATATTTGTTGGTTAGTTTGGATCAAATTCCAACGAAAAATGTTTTGATGCATGTGGTTATGGCAAATATTCCTCCTACATTCCACATTCTTCTTTCCAGATCTTGGGGAGAAAAACTTAAAGGGACATTGCAGCTTGATTTCTCCTACACTACTATTCCCATGTTTGGTTAGATGAGGAAATTATACCGAGAGAAAAATATGAAGTACATGATTACTAGTAAGGAGAAACTAGTAAATCATCCAATCAACTATGTACATACTGATTTAGAATCATTTGTTTTATATTCCAATAATTTTAATGATGTAAATAGCCAAGTAGTTGAAGCAGAAGACATTCCAGAGATCACAAAAAATTTTAGAGAGGTCTTAAAGCAAGAAAGACAAAGAATTGATAGTACCACTAAGAAATCAGCCTTCCAACAACAACAAAATATTGATGGACAACAAGGAAATGTAAAGGAGCAAACAAAATTTCAGCATTTGGAAGAGGATGAATCTAGTTTGTGGAGCATGGATTTTGATGGCACGGTAGGAAGGGAAGGTGCTGGAATTGGCAGTTGGATATGCAGTCCTGTTTTCTCCCCAAACAAGGTGCCAAGTAATGTAATGGTCTGTTCTTATAAATTGGCTTTTGGCTGTTCAAATAATGAGGCTGAATATGAGGCTTTAATTGTTGGTTCGAAAGTTCTTAGAAAGTTAAATTCTAAAAGGATTTCAGTATATGGTGACTCCAAGTTAGTTATGAAGCAAATGAAAGGAGAATACCAAGCTAAGCATCCTCGAATGTGGGCCTACTATAATGTGGTATTAGATATCTTGAGATTGTTTTTAGATTACACTTTGACATGTGTTCCTTGTGTTCAAAATGTCATTGTAGATTCACTTGCAACAACAATAAGTAATTTGAAAATTTTGATGAATTCAAATAATAAGTTTGAAATTCATGTGAAACATCGCCTCACTATCTTTGATAATCAAAGTTATTGCCAAGTGTTTCAATATTATAAAGAGATCGATGAATTTTTGCAAAATGAAGGTAAATTCAAAGACACTTCTATTGATGGGGAGCATGATCATGTTGAGGTAGATATAGAAGTCAATCAGATGGAATTTTGTAGCTGAAGGATAATGTCATTCCTAAAGGTCTAATACCTTTAGAAGAGCTGTTTGATCAAGATGATGTAGCTCGAAAGCCGAGCTTGCTGCCAACTAAGAAAGGAGTTGAGGATGTGAACATCGGATCAACAAAAATTCCTAGAATGGTGAAGTTATCAAAAGTGTTGCCTCCATAGGTAAAAGCAAAGTATATTAGTTTATTATATTCATTTACTGATGTATTTTCATGGGATTATTTAGATTTGAAGGCATATGACACAAGCATAATTTACCATATCATTCTAATCAAGCCAAATCAAAAGCCTTTTTGTCAGAAGCTACAAAGAATAAATCCAAAGTTGCTGCCCTCAATAGAGAAGGAAGTGAATTAGTGGTACAAAGCTAGTATAATCGTCCCCATAAGATTTTCAGATTGGATTTCTAATTTGGTGCCCGTGCATAAGGAAACAGGTGAGATTCGCTTATGTATTGATTTCAGAAGTCTGAATAAATTATCTTTGAAAGATAACTATCCATTTCCCAAGATGGATCACATACTTCAAAGAGTAGTTGGAGCATCATGCATGTCGCTACTTGATGTCTATTCAGGTTATAACCAAATTCTGGTCCATGAGGATGACAGGGATAAAATAGCGTTCACCACTCTGTGGGTAACTTTTCATTATGCCAAGATGCCTTTCGAATTGAAGAATGCTGGTACGACTTTTCAGCGGGCAATGGATATTGCATTTGCGAATGAAAACGATGTCTTTGTAGTTGTTTATCCACATGATTTGATAGTTTTCTCTAATTCAGATCAAGAGCACCTTTATCATTTGAAGATTGTATTTCAGCGGTGTAGAAAGTATGGTATATCTCTCAATCCAAAGAAGAGTCTGTTTGCCATGGATGAAGGCAAGCTTCTCGGTCATATTATATCAAAATAGGGCATCTGCATCGATCCATCTTGAGTAGAAGCCATTTAGAAGATTGATTTTCCATGAAGTAAAAAGGAGATCCAATCATTGAATGGTAAGATGAATTTCTTACATCACTTTGTGCCCAATCTTACAGAACATTTAAGGGAAATAAAAAACATGCTCAATAAAGATAGTGTAGCGAAGTGGACCGAGGAAGCAATTATCTCCTTTAATTTGGTGAAGTTGGCCCTTTCTTCAGCTCCAGTTTTGATTAGCCTGGATTATACTCAAGATTTCATTTTGTTTTCATTTGCCTCGGATCATATTATGGGAACGGTCTTGATGAAGAAAAGAGACCAGCTCGAGAAACCAAATGCATTTTTCAGTAGAACCATAATGGATGCAACTTTAAAGTATAATATTATTGAAAAGCAATCTCTTGCTTTGGTAAAGGCATTGAAATATTTTCGAGTCTATATTTTGCATTCTCACATCCTTGCTTATGTGCCTAATGCTATTGTTAAGGATGTCTTAGTGCAAATAGATCTAGCAGCGAGACAAGGCAAATTGATTTCTGCTTTGTTGGAATATGACATGGAGATCAAACCAACAAAGCTCATCAAAGGATAGGGGCTAGCCAAACTAATGGATGAGTCAAATTTACATGCCTTGGACATTAATTTCATTACTGCTATGTCTGAGGAAGATGAATAAAATTCACCCACTCAGGTATCAAAAACTTTTCTTCTTTCTCCTTGCTATTAACATTGTTTATGTGCTACAAAATCTATCACCAACACTTAGAATGGATAAGATCAAAAGTAGGACTCTGAAATCGAAGGCTGCCAAGTTTTGTATCATGAATAGTGCACTCTATTGGAAAGATCTCGGTGGTGTCTTACTCAATTGTTAGGTTGAAGAAGAGGAAAAATAGGTTATGGAGGACTTTCACAAGGGAGATTGTTGAGGTCATCCTTTCTGGAAGACAACAGCTAACAAAATTTTGAGAGTAGGATATTATTAGCCAATTCTCTTTGCTGATGTATACAAAATTGTTGCAAGCTGCCACGAATGTCAAATTTTTCAAGGTAGGAGAAAATTGCAGCCTTTACTGCTCAAGCCGATTGAAGTACGTGCTCCATTTCAGCAGTGGGGTTTGGACTTCATTGGCAAGATCTATCCTACTTATTTAGTGTAGACCAAGTGGATCCTCACAACGACAGACTATTTCACTAAATGGATTGAGGTGATTCCCACTAGGTAGGCCACTGATTGGGTAATCATTTCATTTCTTGAAAACAATATTTTTTCTCATTTTGGCTATCCAAATAAGTTGATCACTGATAGTGTGGCATCTTTTAAATCTAAAAGAATGATTTATTTTTGTAATAAATATCAAATCACCTTGGGGTACTCAACTGCATATTACGGACAAGGTAATGGATTGGTGGAATCCTCAAATAAATCCTTGGTCAATATTATCAAAAAGCTATGGCAAACGAGCAAGAAAAGGTGGCACAAAAGGCTTGTTAATGCACCTTGGGCAGACAGAGTAAGTCAAAAGAAATCCATAGGCATGTCCCATTTCGAGCTTGTATATGGTGTTGACATGGTATTCCCGACCACTCTCACAGTACTCATGGTTAAACTCCTACAAGAAGCAGGTAGCGAAGATGATCATTTGCAGCAGAGAATCAATCAAATGATTCATTTCCAACAAGCTAGAGAGGAGGTTTTTCAGAACACTTTCAAGTTGCGAGAGAGAATCAAGAAGATATATGATTGAAAGGCAAGGAAGGACAAGTTTCAAATAGAAGACATAGTGCTGAAATGGGATGCGCGAAAAGAAACAAAGATAAGGATGGCAATTTTGAGAATATTTGGAAAGGACCTTTCAAGATTGGTGCATATAGGGGCCAAAATGCTTTTCTTTTGAAAGAAATGAATGGAGAAGACTATCTAGGTGGGCCGGTCAATGGTCGGCTACTCAAATGGTGCTATTTTTGAAATGTTTTCTACTGTCATATGTATCATTTTACATACTGGTTTGTTTTATTTCATTGCAAGTGCGTATAGTATCATCCATTTGGTTTCGGGCCCGAGGTGAAGGCAATAAAACTAAGGTTTGATTTCAGTTTTGGTTTGGTTTGTTTGGGTTAGGTCTTTCAGTCGATTTCAGTCTTGAAATTGAGTCAATTTTGAGTTAGATTTAAGTCCTAGAACTGAGTCAAGGGTTTGGTTTTGGTTTGTCAAAGTTATTGACTCCATATGCCAATGGATGAAGGCACTGCCTGCTTTCCCATAGGTCTGTAGTTCTTGGCACCTCCAAGGAGCTACCATCTACATTTTGGAACCAATGTTAGTGTCGGTATCTTCATCCCTCCGTCAGTGATCAAATTGTCTTGTTGCATTGCATGTTATGCGTCTCATCCAATCAGTTGCATTCCATTAGGATCATGGATCATCTGACGTTAGTGGCTTATTATACATTTTCCCTCATGTCCTTTACCTACTGGACCATTCTCATTCATCTAGATCATCCGCAGTCAATTTTTGTCTTTAAATCTACAAAAGTCATCTTTAGGGTTTTAGGTCTCATTAGGTTTAGGTTTCATCAAAAAGGTCTTCAAAATGCTCAGTAACGATCAGCAGGCGCATGAGGAGGACAAATAAAGTCTCAGCAACAATAAATTCCATAATCACATGCTCAGTGATTGATTTTTCCATGACGAGGACAAATAAAGTCTCAGTAATAATAAATTCCATAATCACATGTTCAGTGATTGATTTTTACTCACAACCCTGTTTTGAGGAAAAAACAAAGTTTTTTATGTTTTTATGCATAAATTTGATGTAATTTCAATTTTTCCATATGTAATAACTTCAGTGGAAACCCTGGTCACCTTGCCAAGCTTCAACAACTCCATCCCCTGCAAGGAAAACAAAATGTCAAAGCATTCAGTTCATGAAAGGAAAAAATAAAGGAAACTGCCCAAAAACAGAGTTTTAAAAGCAAGTCAAAGACAAACATTACAAAGTGGGTTTTTATAAGTGAAAAATTAAAATCCTATATATATATATATATATAAACCATTTGTCATGCTTAAAAACTTCATTTGCATCCAAAGGATAAGGAGTGAACAAGAGAAAGGTCAAAAATCACAAAGGAGGAAAAACTACAATGATTTGGGCATATTTCAGAGGTGCAGTGTGTTGGGTTGTGGGCAAGGTGCATTGGGCCGCACTCTTTAGTGTAAAAACTACATAGGCATGGCACATTGAAGTGGTGCAGTGCACTAGGTTCGTGGCACAGTGCATAGGGTTTGGAAGTTGATTTCATCCACAACCACCTCCCAAATAGATAAATTTTCTCAATCCTCATTGATTAAAGTAAGTCAAAATTTCTCCATGGCCAGTGAATGAGTTTACCTTGGTGTTTATGGTGATTTAATAAGAAAAAAATCAAAACCCTACCTCTTTGCATTTCATGCCAAAAACAATTGCATAGGGTTTGCAGATTTTATGTTTTGCTACCAATTTCACTCCTAACCATTTCACTCCTAACCATTTCACTCCCTCACGCTTTCATTCCCTCCCTCTCATTACAAAAAACTACATAGGCATGGCACATTGAAGCAGCGCGGAACACTAGGTTTGTGGCACGGCGCATAGGGTTTGGAAGCTGATTTCATCCACAACCACCTCCCAAACTGCTAAATTTTCTCAATCCTCATTGTTTCAAGTAAGTCAACATTTCTCCATGGCCAGTGAATGATTTTACCTTGAAGTTTACGGTGATTTAATAAGAAAAAACAAAAACCCTACCTCTTTGCATTTCATGCCAAAAACAATTGCATAGGGTTTGCAAATTTTATGTTTTGTTTCCAATTTCACTTCTAACCATTTCACTCCCTCACTCTTTTGTTCCCTCCCTCTCATTACATTTTCATCAACCCATTTCCTAAATCCCATATCCCTAAATTACTAATTCTAAATCCCTAGTCTGACTATCCCAAACCCTAATTAAAGATTCCCAAACCCTAATTGTTGTCCCAAAGCCTAATTACTGTCCCTAAAACCATTCTATTCCCAAACAAAATCTGACAGCAATATTCCCAAAGCTCATCATACACTTTCCCTCCATAGTCCCTCATACATTCTCATCCTTGATAGCAAAAACCTAAGACACCATAAATCTCTTCATACTCATATAAGAAAACTCAAACATTGGCAAACATGGAGTCAGATCCTTCCTATGACCGAGATGAGGAGACATTCAATGATTCTTCTAGAGAAATGCATGCACCAAGGAGACCTTACAAGAGTTGTAATCATATATGAGAGGAGCCTACTTCACTTGCTAAGCTGCAGGCCTGTCCTCTTGCTGTCACATGCTTCCAACACTGATCTTGTTATCAGTTCTGTGAGATGGTAGAGAGAGTCTAGTACCATCATGAGTTGGCCAGGTTGTTTGTGCTCCATATTCATAATGGCCAAGTCACTCTAGTAGGTGTGACATTCACCTTGACACCGAAGACTATTTCTCAAGCAACTAGCATTCCAAATGTCAGTGAGCGATGGAATAAAATGTAGCAAATTAATAGAGAACGTTATGAACCTTACATCAAGGTTGGTTATCAGAGACATCTCAGTAGAAAATTTCCCTTCTAGTATCTAAGAGACACATTACTCCGTTGATGAAACTCATAATCAAATATTTCAGCTGTGAGGGTCGATTTTCTCTCCTGTATGCCTATTGTATCAGATTGTTGATGCACTTCACTAGGGTGAGAATGATGAATCTCCCCTATTTTATTTGCCGAAAAATTAAGAAGATCACCACCTTAGTGCACAAGAAGCCTCCTTAGTAGCATTATAACAACATATATCATTTTGCACTTATCAAAATTGTGGTCTTGCATCAACTTGGTTTACAGAACATCTCATGGGAGGATTTCATTTCACATGAGGTCTTCCTAGGTCCTCAAGTACCCCGAGCAGTTTTTCATGAGGCAGAAGGACCTTCACATCAGCAGAAGATTCATGAGACACAAACCACTAGTGTGCCAGTGTTTGTCACCTACGAAAAGGGCACTAGAAGGTTGTTTGCAACAGTAAAGTGAGAACTATCTCCACCCGAGGTGGAAAGGGTCTTGCTTCTGCCATCAGCAGAGTAGGTATAGGACAAGGGAAAGTGGCCATTACATGATGAGGGGCCTTCAGGAGGGCAGGAGACAAATTTCATTCTTATTCAAGATAATGACGCCGATTTGGGATCACAAAGCTCAAAGCTCAAGGAAATCATTTAGGAGCAACAAAATAACATTAATGATTTGTCTCTGAACCTAGAAAGAGCCAAGTGGATAATCAAATACCTAGAGCAAAGAAACAAACAATAGAAGATCATAAAATAATTATGGAGCTACAAAACATACAAGAAAACGGGTGACCTGCCAAGAGGAGGAAAGTTAAGCTGACACCACTTGAAAAAGAAATCAATGCTGATCGAGAATCTTGGCTCGGGAGGGAAAATATCAGCTTCGAAGAGTTGCTAGAGAAGGCCAACAAATAGAAAACTATGTTGAGGCACATGGGCTACCACTACTTGGCGAGAAACAAACTGTGCAAAGCAAGAATCAGGAACTTGAAGGCCAAGTTGAAGAAGGCCACGAGGAAGAAAAAAGAGAAAGATAGACTCTAGATATTGGCTGAGGCTTGCTTGGCCCGCCACAACACTTAATGAATAACACTCAGCCCAAATTTCAAGAAATTTGGGACACTTTTTGCAATTTTGAAATTTTTGGCCTAAAAAACAAGTTTTTCTGCCTGATGCGCCATGCCACCTGGCGCGTGCCTTTAATGGGGACCTGATTTTGAGAAAAACTCAAATTTTTGGTTTGTCATGGAAAGGTATTCATGCCCACAAATGGCCAAGAAATTTTGACAAGTTTTGAGCTTCCAAAAAGGTAAAAAACACGTCAAAAATGACCTTTCTACCCCTTTTTGGACACACATGAAGTAGTGTTGGGAGAACTTAGTTTTGGAGGGAGAAATGGAGGCCAAATTTAGAAATTTCACTTGTTCTAGAAAGTAGACAAGCGGGCCTTTCCAACAAGCAAACTTGTAGCAAATTTAAACACCAGGAAGGCCTGCAACATCAGCTTCAAAAAGTAACTATGCATAGGGAAATCAACACGACACATAGGAGGAAATTTGCTCATTTTGGCCAAAAAAACCCTGCTTTTCACCTAGTTTCTTCAAAGTTTGACTTCTCTCTTTCTAATTATTAAAATTGTGATGTAATTTAATGTGACTTGATGTATTTTTATGTAATTATGCTAAATTTTTACTCATATAGGTAGATTCATCCATGAAAAGGTAGTTTGCGACTGAATGAATCAGTTCCCTAGTGTTTAGAGGCAAGCTATTCCACTGCCTACTTTTTAGTTCTTAGTTTATAACTTGTTGGAACAACTCCTAAACTTATGAGCTCGACCCCTAGAGTCTAAGATGAGTTTTTGATTGCCCATATCTTGTGATCTTTCACTCATTAGCAAAGGTTGGACTTTTGGGAAAGCTTGGAGCTTCATTATATACTCATTTCAACAGTTTGGCTAAGGAATAGACTAGGGTTTGCAGCACTTCATGGGATTCTTGTGGTATCTTGCTTTGGTATTGTGTTTCCTTCTATAATTTTAATTTTACATGTGTTTTATGCATTTCATCATCTCTCTTTGCTTCATCTTAACTAAATCAAACAAGGATAAAGGTAGAATCCATTGAAATTGCAGTTCTCTACTTAGGGTTTTATTTAGTTATTTATGTTTTCAACTATTTGAAGATGATCCCTGAGACTTTCTTTCCCTCTTCAACTCCTCACGTACCCAAAAATCTCTCCATCTCATTCAATTAGAAGTACCAAAACATATGCCTACCTCACCCCATAGAGATCTCTGCAAAACTGAGCCTGATTCCCTAGACCCAAATCTGCCTCTCACATTTGAGCCAAAAAAACATCATCAAATTCAATCAAACTCTTTTGTACACATACCTAGCCTAAAATTAGTACTCACATGAGTCAAATCAAGCCTCATTGATCATATTTTTCTATGATTGACAAGCAGAGAGCCCTCTCCCGACCTATTAGGGTTGGCTACCAGGTTAATCATGGTTTGATGTTACCCTAGATCCTACCTTTCTCATCCTGAGGTAGATTTATGCACTAACATAATGGACATGCCCAATGCTTCCATCATGATGATAAAGACAAAGCGAGAGAGTGTGTCTTCCTACCTGAGGCCTCTAGAACGAGTGAATATCTCTGATGGTGAACCATTCACCAAAATTAAAAAGCTGGAAGAATTTACTAGAGCCATAACCCATCTGACCCAGTTGTGATCGAACCCAAAATTAGTAAGGACCTTCTTGATATAGATCCAGTTCACCTTGTCATACGCTTTGGCAATATCTAATTGCATGATCATACTAGCCTGCCCCTTACTGGTTAGCATGTGAACTACCTCGTGGGCTTGAATAATGTTATTTAGGATTTGTCTGCCTTCCACATAACCGAAATTTTCCCCTGAAATTAAAGAAGGAAGTAGAGGTTTGAGTCTGCTAGACAAAACCTTGGATATAGTATGCCACATTGCATAAAGCAATGTCTATATACTTATCAACAGTCAGGGTTGAATCCTGTTTGGGGATCAGGGAGATGAAGGAGGTGTTGAGGGCTTTTAGAATAGTCATGTTTCTTCTAGAGTCCTCCGCAACATTCAGAATATCCTGTTTGACAATGTTCCAACAGGTCTTAAAAAAAGTCTACATTGAAACCATCTAGTCCTAGAGCTTTGTCATTCTGCATATCTTTAATAACCTCACTGAATTCCTCTTCGGTTACTAGTTTATTCAGGCTAAAATTGTCCTCTCTAAACACCAGTTGAGGGATACTTTTTGTAATTTCGTTCATGCATTGCTCTCTATCTAGATTGTTTTCCTCAGTAATGCCTCTGAAATGCTGTACCAACACAGCTTCGACGTTCTTATGAGAGGCCTGAAGCTCCACATTCTCATTCATTATCAAAGAGATTCTATTGTGAGCTCTATTGGCCATGGTGGATCTATGGAAAAATCTAGTATTACATTCAACTTCTTTGAGCCATTGAACTCGAGACTTTTGTCTCCAAAAGATTTCCTCTTGTTTGCATAATTTCTCCCATTCTCGATGGTGTTTATCAGCTTGCTCACTTTTGACTTTATCAAAACCATCTGTGATCAGTGCTTGATTGAGTTCCTGTAGTTTGATTTCCAGTGATTTTTTGTCCACAAAAATGTTATCAAACTCATTCTTGTTCTATTATTTGAGTCTAAGTTTCATGTGCTTTAGTCTTTTATGTAGGAGGAACATTTTAGTGTCCTAGATCTGCAAATCTTTGGACCACCATTTTTTAATGTTGCTGATGAAATCTCAGTGGAAGAGCTAGATATTCTCAAATTTGAAGGGTCTATTCCTAGGAGAATTGATCCCTTGGATTTATAATTGAATCGGCTAGTGATCAGAGCCTCCAAAGAGAAGAAATCTAGCTGTTATTTATCTATTTGTGAGCACAAAATATTTGAGATAAAAAATCTATCTAACTTGGAGGCGACCTATGCCTCACGTCCTCTTTCGTTGTTCCAAGCAAATAGGCCACTGTGTGTTTCTGAGTCAACTAGTTTCATATCATCTATGAAGGTTTGGAACACTACGGAGTCTTTACTTAGTAGTTTGGTACCTCCCTTTTTTTTCCAAAAGAGATTTAATCATGTTAAAATTCCATCCCATGACCCAAGGTATTTCTTCATGTCTACTTCTAAGATCTACTAGGGATTCTAGAAATCTGAGTTTCTCATCTATTCTTTGAGGACCATAAACATTTGTGACTAGGAAGGTATCCGAAACCCCCACTGGTTGAATACTTACTGATAAGTAATTTCTTGATGCCTCTACATCTATTATGCTAAATTTTTTGGGATTCCATACAGTGAGAATGCCCCTTGTTGTGTTCTCTGCTTTAACTTCTAGAAACTCAAATCTATTAAGCCTTTTGCTATGGATTTTTTTTAATTTCTGAATAGAGCATTTTGTTTCCTGAATGAAGATTAAGGACGACTTTTCTAGTTTCATTCTGTTACATAGCATTCTTTGTTTTTTTCTATTACCTAGACCTCTGATGTTCCAAGATATGAACTTCATAATTAAATATTTATAAAGGAGTAACCGGTTAGATCTTTCATCTTACCAGAGTATATCATAAGCTTTCCACACTCCATTAAGAGCTCATTTTGCTTTTTCTTGCCCCTCTTCTTTCCTGGATTTCCAGTCGCTAATCCTGGAGTTGATTTCATAGTTTTCACACCTCTGTGCTCCTACTTGTGAATGTTTTTACCTTTACCTAACCCTAATTCCTGAGTTTTCCATAAAAACAATTGTTGTATTCTGTTGCATTCTTCTTGAGGCAATGAATCTATTCCTCCCTTGGTTCCCTGCATCTAGAATCCTTCCAGATCCAGGTTTTCCTTATCAAGAATTTCCTGTAGTTCATGATCTTCCAGATCTATTTCACTTTGGGTCATTTCCAAGTCCATCTCCATTTCTGTTTCACTCATCATTGTCTCCTTTTGATAACCAATATCTTGAGATTGTTTGTTGTCTTCTTCCTTCTCTTTTTCATAAGGACCTTCCTCCTGAGATTGGTTTTCTCTCATGATTTCTTCAGTCTCTTCCAGCACTTGAAACTTTTTCTGATTGAACTTCTGCCCCTCCTTATGCTGTTGCTCTAACCCAAATTTTCCCCCTTTTCCTCTACTTGCCACTTTCTGAAAGATTTTAGTATCCTTCGTTGTATTAAGTTTACCTTTGTTGTTTGCTTTATTGAGCGGATAGTCTTTGAACAAATGCCCATGCTCATGGCATCTACGGCATCTGAATGGGATATGCTCGTAGTCCACAGCCTGCACCCACTCCTCATCAAAGACTTTGATGATAACTTCATTCGAGAGAGCTCCTGATAGATCCATTTCCACACATATCCTTACAAAGGAGGTATATTTCAATCCTCTTGTGGCTTCAGAAGCTTTGACAAAACACCCTACTTTATTGCCAATGGAAACTAGTGATTCGGTTTGCCAATAATCCAGAGGTAGAGAATATAGCCTTACCCAAACTGGAACTGAGGTAAAAGTCTCCCGCTCTGGGACAAAGTTCATCCTCCAAGGCCTCATATAGAGATCGGTTGCTGCATAAAATTAAGGTCCTTGTTCGAATATTCTATCTTTATCTTCGATGTTTAAGAACACCATTATGAAGAATCCCTTTGACCCAAGATGTAGGTCAATGCTTCCTTTGGGTTTCCAGTGATACTTGATCCACGTCTATAAAGATTTTTTAGTGGGCTATAGTCCCATGAATTTATAGATTATGGGATAGTTCCCCATGTGTCCCTTGTGCGCCTGTAGAGCAGGATCATTTCATATTACTCTAGGAGTGATTTCTACTTTTGGTTTTCAACGTCCCTTTTGTTTTATTGTCTCTTGAACCCTGACTTTTGTCTTCTTCCTCCTTGTCCTCTCCCGTGCAGTTTTCCTTGGTCCTAGTCCCATCTGTCTTCTTTTCATTATCCTTGTTTCTTTCATCCTCAAAATCTCTACTGCTCACCCTCGGTGTTTTACCTCTGCTAGCTGCAACGTCTTTGTAGGAGGGATTCGAGCTCCCTCCTCTACCGCCATCCATTAGAAATGATCTATACAACTTTCTATAACCATATCTAATCGCTTCAGCTCCATTCCTCTCCAAAGTTGCATGTATTCATATCATTCTAGGAGATATTTCATAATTGCTTCAAGGTTCTTAGCCATTATTTCTTATATCTGATAACCTTATTCTTCAATTCCGATTAACATATCGATAAAAATTACAAAATATTCCATTAGCAAAGGTGTCAACACTTTGAATATTTTCTCTTCCAAAAAGGTGGATTCTTAAAGTGCATATCAAACATGAGACTTAAAATATACTAAATGGTAATTTTTAAAAAACATGAAAAAAATGGGTCCCAATGTATCAATTGTGAATTAGAATATATATTTGGAAAGAAAATTGATTGAAAAGCTGAAATGTAATTAACTTATTATATGTATATGTATAGTTGGTTTAAATGAAAAATCATTATATAAAAATGTTAATTTAATGCCGATAATATAAATGAAGATTGATGTTAATTACTATTTCATAATTAAAATAATATCAAATTAAGTAAAAGTTGTTACAAAAGATAAATACCATCTAAAATAATATGCGGGATAATAATAATAAGTAATAATTAACTTAATTTAATTACTCATGTACTTTGAAAACAAGGAGAAGAAAGAGATAAGAATTCAAATTCAAATATAATTGTGAGAAAATAAATT
>APFE030969730.1:0-17013 GCA_000404065.3 Pinus taeda
ATTTTTTCTTAATTTCCATTATTTTCATAAATAAAATGTCAAATGTCAGTTTCCTTTCCAAAACCTTTATCATTGCCTTTTCTAATTTCCTTAGCCATAATAAAAATGAACACCCACTAGGATGTTTTTCCAAACATTCAGCTTGGAATAAGTGTCCCATAACCTTGGTCTTATTTTTACTTTATTACATGGATTTTTAACCGGGTGCTGTTACAACTTCACAACTTTGTTGTAGGTCTTTATTATGCCTTTTTTAGTGGATAATATCTAGAAAATTCTCATCTCTCAAGATGAATATTAGGGAAACATTCCTCCTCTATTATTTTTTCAATTTACTAGGTTGAAATATTTTAGGATTATGGTGTTATTATGGGATTATGTAATCTATGGTAGTGGTATTTGACATATAGGTTGGAATTACTAGCCAACCTCTATAATTTCCTAGTCACCTCTATAGTTTCCTAGTGACTTCCTTGTTTGTTAAAGACACCTCCTTCTTCGCAACCAAGTCAAAGAAATAAATAATAGAGCCTGAAGGCTCATCCCTCTCTCACTCCACTCATTGTGCCAATTTTGGAACACATTCGAGCTACTATTAATAGGTTTATTATCTACTCTTATGGGCATTTTCGTTTAACTTTCACTATGGTTTTTTTAGTGTGGTTTGTATTTTTCTATAGCGGGGCTTTCCCTTGGGTGTGGGTTAGACAATTCCTTCTCATTATATGATAACACTTTCAAGGGTAGGAGCCTTAGCCCCTTGTCCAAGCCATAAAACCCTTTTCTCCCTCCCTCAATTTTATTTAGGAGGTTTGACACTGTGCCAATTGCTTTCATTTTTTCTATGGCCCCTCATTCTCAGTTTGATTCACAAGATATGTTGCATCAACATGCACGAGATTGTCATTGTGTGGCTTATTACTAGAAGTGTGGACGAACTAGGGCACAAATGAGAGTAGAAAGTTTGACAATTAGGTTTCAGGAACTATCCCTGTAGCCCTTTCAAGATGATCTGACTTAGGTGGAATGAGAATTGGTAGATGAGTGGCACACCCTCACTGAATTTCGAGTTCTAGTTGAGGAGGATACAACCAATATATGTACATTGTGGAGATCTACTGTGATGTAGGTGCATTAGGTCAAGATTGAGATGGAGAAATGGAGCATAGCTTAACAATGTGGTGGACTGGACACATGTTAATGCTAGAAAATAATTTTTTTGTTTTTTTTAGAGTTCTGAATATTTAATGTAGGTGTAATATTGAAGTATTCTTGCCTAAGTCGAAGAGTCTAGAATTTGGGAGTTATTTCTCATTGTAATAATTAACTCACATTGTTGTCTTTTCGACTTCCCTCATTTGAGAGAGAAGAGGAAAAAAACCATTTATTGAATTTGTGAATAAAAGGGACATCGAATGAGAGGAGGCACAACTCTTCTTCTACCTCTGAGTATGTATGCTTCAAGTGAGCGATAAGAAATTTTTGCATCTGTTTATATTCATAAATCTGTGCTTTTCTCTTCTCTGGTTTCTAATTGAACTGTTTGTGCATTTAATTAAGTTTTAGAATTTGTTGTGACCATTCAGGAATTGTTATATTTTTATCAAAATTTGACTTTGAGATGTGTTTATATATGCTTGTTCCATTTACCGTAACTTTCAAATTATTTTGCAGCGCCTCTATTTTTTGCAGGAAGTGACACATTCTTTCGAATGGAAGTCAGGCCATTAACTTGAGTGAGGGAGAATCCTTGACGAGGAGAGGTTGGAGGAGAACATTTCTTGAGCTGGGAGACAAGTTAGATCATGGATAATCGAGTTTGTAGAGGATGAGTCACTTCAGCTTCCCTAAAATTCGAAAACAGAGACTTTTTTTAGTGCTAAGAAATCATTTTGTAGTGCCTACATGTTTTTAAAAAAACGCTACAAAATCATTTCATAGCGCCTACATGTTTTCTATTGAGCACTCCACAAAATGAATTTATGGGGTGCATTTTTGTGTCTAAGGCTCCTTTTTGTCCTTTCCATTCTTATCAATTTGTCGTATCAGAGCCATGTATGACATTGGGTTTTTGTATACAACATAGGGAGATGGCTATGCAAGCAAGAAGAGAACAAGGTTGAGGAGGGAGACCTGTAGCTAATGCAGAACTGTGGGAAGAGACAGAGAGGTTGCAAGCTAATTTATAGGTCATGGAGGCAAGTAGGCAGCAAGACCCTGTGGCTAAAGATGGCAGCAGATCAGAGGAGGAAGCTGGAGCATAAATAGTAGCACATGTGCATGAAGCTCCGAAAGATAAATTATTGAGGTCGGTGTTAAGCTCAAGTTCAAGATCAAAACCTGAATTGCCTACCATTGATATCAGCCCGATAATCAAGAATTTGATGGATTGGATCAATTAATCAAATAAGTATTTTGAGCATGAGGAGATTGAAGAAGACAAGAGAGTAAAATTTGTTGTAACCAAGTTGAAAGGTCACGTTTCATTGTGGTGGGACAATGTGCAGGTAGAAAGGAAAAAACAGGGGAAACCATTGATAAAGATTTGGGATAAGATGGTAGTGAATATGAAGGGAATTTTTTTGTCAAAAGACTATCATCTATCCCTCTATATGCAAGTGCATAACCTCAAGAAAAGGATCTTGATAGTAAGAGAGTATACTGAGGGGTTTTACAAAGTGAATTTGAGGGCAGGTTATGTAGAAGACGCTCCAGAGAAAACAACAAGGTACATCCATGGTTTAAAGATGGAGATTCAAGATGAAATCAACATGCTTTCTCCCAGGATGACGGAAGAAGCATATCACTTTTCCTTAAAGGCAGAAGATAACATAACAAGGAAGAAGAATTCAGGAAGAGGTTGTGATTTAGCTAGAGGAAGAGGACAAACAACTGGAAGGGGGGAAGCTTCAACTCAAAATAAAGATGCAAGTAACCTAGGACAACAAGGACAACAAGAGAAAGAAGGTGAATCCAGAGGAGGAAGACCTTACCGAAGAGGTAGAGATAGAGGAAGAGGAAAACAGACTATCTAATAGTATTATAAATGTGGGAAGCTAGCTCACAGATCTTTTAAGTGTCCTGAGAATAAGAAATTATGACAGAGATATGCATATGTAGCTTAGCTAGAAGTAGTAGAACCACAGGCACCTGTGGAAAAAAATGCACCAGATATGGGGTAAATATCTAATGATGAAAAAATTCTTGTTAAAACCATCCAAGTAGATTGTTGAACCCCCGTAAAGAAGAGCCTTGTTTAGGACTATTTGCAAGGGCAGAGGAAAGTGTTGAAAAGTAATGATTAACAGTGGAAGCACTGACAAACTAGTTTCCATAGAAATGCTGGAAAAACTTGGATTGAAAAGGTTGAAGCACCCAACACCATATAAAGTGTCATGGTTGTAGAAAGGTCACCAATTGTTGGTGAGTGAGCAGAACAAAGTGGAGTTCCGGATAGGAATGCATAAAGATAAGATAGTTTGTGACATCATGCCAATGGATGTATGCCACATCATTTTTGGCCGAACTTAGAAATTTGATAGGAAAGTGATGCATGATAGAGAGAACAACACTTACAAGTTTGAAAAGGATGGTATCAAGCATACTCTTGTACCATTAAAGGAGGAGAGTACAACCTGGGCAAGTAGCTCAAAAGCACTTTTGTTAGGAAGAAAATAATTTCTACAAGAAATGGAGAAAGAAGAGGATAGTTATTCATTGGTTTTCAAACCAAAGGTAATACATCTACACATTAAAATTGAATATTTACTTATTGAGATTCAAGTTATGTTGCATGAATTTAGTGATATCATGGTAGATGGTTTTCCAATTTAATTGCCACCTAAGAGAAGTATCATCCATCACATAGACTTTATACCAAGAGAAAGCCTTCTGGATAAAGTTGCTTACCGAATGAGACCCAAGGAGAATAAGGAAATAAGGAAACATGTTCAAGGAATATTGGATAAGGGATTGATAAGGGAGAGCTTGATTCCACATTTTGTCCCCGCGGTACTTAGTCTAAAGAAGGATGGAGAATGGAGAATGTGCACAGATTCAAGAGCAATCAACAAAATCAAAATTAGATACAGATTCCCATTGCCACGGATGGATGACATGATGGAATGTTTGAGTGGGGAAACCTACCTTGGAAATCTTGATTTAAAGAGTGGTTACCATCATATCTAGATCGAAGAAGGGAACAAGTGCAAGGCAACTTTCAAGACCAATAGCGGGCTATATGGACGTCTGATCATGCCATTTGGATTGACAAATGCAACAAGTACTTTCATGTGGTTGATGAACAAGGTCTTGAAGGAGTTTGTTAGTAACTTTGTAATTATTTGTTTGAATGATATTTTGATTTGCAGCCAAACAAAAGAAGAACACCTTAGGTATGTAAGATATGTTCTAGAAAGTTTGTTGCAAGAGAAATTGTTGAGTAACCTAAAGAAATGTGCTTTCACGAGGTTTGAGCTGGTATATTTAGGCTTTATCATTTCAAAGAATGGACTAAAAATGAATCCGGAGAAAATAGAGGCAATTGTAAGTTGGCCTTCACTCAAGAACATTTTCAAATTTAAGAGCTTTCATGGCCTAGCTTCTATCGGAAGATCATCAAGAACTTCAGTGGTATTTGTGCACCCATTGTTGAAACGATCAAGAAAGATAAACATCCATTTTGTTGGATAATGGTAGCAGAGAAAAGTTTCGAACTCTTGAAGAACAAGATCACCAAGAAACTAGTGTTGAAAATACCTAATTTCAATCAACTTTTCCAAATCAGATGTGATGCCAGTGGAACAACCATTGCAGCAGTATTGAGTCAAGAAGGTAAACCAATTGCATATTTCAGCAAGAATTTGAATGATTCAAAACAAAAATACTCCTCTTATGAAAAGGAATTGTATGTGTTGGTTCAAGCTTTGAAGCATTGGAGACACTATTTGATGCCTAAGGAGCTTGTTCTATTACCTGACAATTCTACATTACAACATATGATGGAACAACATAAGTTTAACCATAAGCATGCCAAGTGGGTGGAATTCCTACAAAGTTTCACCTTTTTTCTGAAACATATGAGTGGACAAGAAAACAGGGTAGTTGAGGCTTTGACTAGGAGGAGTTTGATCATGCAGGAGTGCCATGTACATATTTTGGGCTTTGATTATTTGAAGGACTTGTATGAGGATGATGTTGATTTTTGAGAGGCCTTTGAAGCATGTAAGAACCTCGTGAGCAGAGATAACATCCCATGGAGCGAGTTTATGTTGCAGGATGGTTTGTTATTCAATAAAAACCAATTATGTATTCCTCGTCACTCAATGAGAGAAATCTGATGCAAGAAAAACACAATGGAGGATTGATTGGGCATTTTGGTTGGGAAAAGACACTTGGGAAACTAGAACATGTCTATTTTTGTCCAAAGATGAGGGTAGATGTGAAGAAATATGTGAGCAAATGCAGAGTGTCTTGTCATGTGAAAGGGAAGAGTCAAAATGTTGGATTATATACTCCTTTTCTCATTCCCAACAGACCATGGGAATGGGTGAGTATGGACTTTGTTTTGGGTTTACCAAGGACGCAATGAGTTAAGTACTCCATACATGTAGTTGTGGACATATTTACAAAGATGGTTCATTTTATCCCGTGTTACAAGACTAATGATGCTATATATTTGGATCATTTGTTTTTCAAGGATATTGTCCGATTACATGGCTTGCCAAAGAGTATAATCTCTAACATGGACACGAAGTTCACATGGCATTTTTGGAAGACCTTGTGGAAGAAGCTTAGAACAAAATTGAAATTGAACTCAACCTATCATCCACAATCTAATGGGAAAACTAAAGTTATCAATAGGAGTATTGGAAACATAATGTGAAGCCTTGTGTATGAACACCCCAAGCAGTGGGATCATGTGTTAGCACAAGTTGATTTTGCATATAATGATTCACCAAATAGGAGCACGGGGAAGAGTTTGTTTTAGATTTTGTATGGAATGCATCCTAGAGGATTTTGTGAACTAAGAGATTTGAGCAACCTTGAGCAGAGAAGTGTTGATGGGGAGGATTTTGCAGCAACAATGAGTGACTTACATGAGGAGATAAAACAAAATCTACAGGACAACAACTACAAGTACAGACAAAGAGAAGATTTAAGAAGAAGAGAGGTAAACTTTAAGGTAGGGGACATGGTCTTAGCCCACCTGAGAAAGGAGAGATTCTCAACAAGGGAATAATAAAACTCAAGATGAAGAAAATAGGACTTTGTAGGATACTCAAGAAGTTTTCCACAAATTGTTATGAATTGGAGTTTACCTATGGGCATAGGTATCTCGCCCATGTTCAATGTGGCTGATTTGTATCCCTATCAAGTTGGTGATGAAGGTGCATTTACAACAAATGAGGTCAGTGGAGAAGCCAGTGAACAAAGTTGGGTGAAGAAGATGCCTATGACAGTCGAGGGTCCGAAGGCTGAAAGAATTATAGACACCAGAGTTGCAAAGAACCCCAGGGGAAAAGAGCATTTGGATTTTTTGGTGAAGTGGAAGGATCGTCTAATGGAGGATTCTACATGGATGAGTGTTGCAGCTCTACAAAAGGTAGGTTACCCTATAGAGGACCTTACATTAGAGAAATTTTGAGGTCTAAAATGGGTCTTCTAAGGAATATTATAAAATAATAAAATAATATTAGATTACATCATCGAATTTTAAGGGGAAAAAAGAAAAAACTGTTTTTTTCAACTTGTATTTTCAACTTATATCCCTACAGTTTTACTCAAATTTTGAGTGGAAGCACTTGTTGGATGTGGAATTTGATTCCTCATCCAAGGAGTATCCATGCTGTATATTTTTTATAGACCCTACTACACGAAAAATGAGATATACATGAAAAAGTGTGATCGTAATCACACTTTTGCATGTATTTATCATTTTTCGTGTAGCAAGGTTCATCGAAAGTATGCAACAGGGATACTCCTTCAATAACGAATTAAATTATGCATTGAATGAGTGCTCCCAATTTGAGTAAACCGTAGGGAGATAAGTTGAAAATACGAGTTGAAAAGTATTTTTTTTTGTTTTTTTTTTTAAGTACAAAAATGGTGAATCATCCCCCCATGGTTGACATCATCTTCTTGAATCCTATTGTTTCTTATAAAGTTTGTTTTGGTTATACATTTTTGTTTTGAGGCCCATTTTAGACATCAAAATTTCTCTAATCTGAGCAAGAGGTCATGAATTTTTTCTTCTTGGGGAGTCTAATGCAGGTGCATTAGATTGCGCTCAAGATGAAGAAATGGAGAAGAGATTAACAATGTGGTGGACTAGCCACATGTTTATGCTAGCAACTAATTTTTTTTGTTTTTGTTAGAGTTTTGAATATTTAATATAGGTGTAAGATTGGAGTATTCTTGCATAAGTCGAAGAGTCTAGAAATTTGGGAGTTATTTCTCATTGTAATAATTAACTCACATGGTTGTATTTTTTACTTCCCTCATTTAGGAGAGAAGATGAAGCAGACCATTTGTTGAAGTTGTGAATAAAAGGGACATCGAATGAGAGGAGGTGCAACTCTTCTCCTGCCTTCGAGTATGTATGATTGAAGTAAATGATAAGAAAGTTTTGCATCTGTGCATATTCATAAATTTGTGTTTTTCCTTCTCTCGTTTCTAATAGAACTGTGTGTGCATTTAATTAAGTTTCAAAATTTATTGTGACCATTACGGAATTATTATATGCCTATCAAAATTTGACTTTGAGTTGTGGTTATCTGTGCGTGTTCCATTTATTGTAACCTTCAAATTATTTTGCAACGCCTTTGTTTTTGCAGGCAATGACTCATTCCTTGGATTGGAACTCGGGTCATTAAGTTGAGTGAGGGAGAATCCTTGACGAGGAGAGGTCTTAGGAGAACATTTTTTGAGTTGGGAGACAAGTTAGACCGCGAAAAATCAAGTTTACAGAGGGTGGGTCGCTTCACCTTCCCTAAAATTTGAAAACAATTCTTTTTTAGCGCTACAAAATCATTTCATAGCACCTACAGGTTTTTTTCCTATCCATTGCTATCATAGTAGCACCTTGAATTCCTCCTTGGGAGGGTCCCCTTGAAATAAATGCAACTACAAAAAACATGCAACTATCTTGGATCACATGCAAAGGAAACTAACAAGCATTTACCAAAGGATTGGACACACTTAAAGACACACAGGCCTCCCTCCAGAACTAGGTTGTTCTTCTAGCAACAATAAAGAACCCATCCAAGTAGAACCTACTGACTCAATCACTTCTGTTGATGGTTTTTTGTGTTATTTTGTTAGTCCTTATGCATCATTTTTGTATGTATCAATTTATTACAGGTCCTGTAAGCTAGTGCCTATTTTTAGACTTCTAGATATAATTGACATGGTTAGATTTTGGACTAAAACTCTTTTGAAAAAGTTTGAATTTATGTATTTGATGGGGATTTTCCAATGGTGAATCATATCAATACTAAATTGTAACCATTCATTAGGAGACAATACAAATTTTAACTTCACAAAAAAAAACACGGTTATAAAACATCATTAATAACCTTGCAGTTTGGTTGTGTTGAAGGTAATTCACTTGATGTGTGAAGTGGGTCATGGTTAAGGACTTTCACAAAGCTACCAATGACCAAGATAATGGACTTTGTAGTTGTGGAGTCTGTGTACATACTATGATGTATCCATTATAAAATTCTGAAATTTGAAGCTAGGATCGATAACATGTAAGTTGCAACTTGGTTTTGGATTTACCACAAAATTCAGACTTGATTATCTAGGGGGCACATGAGAGGGGATAAGCCTTCCTTCCCCTACAATATACAAGTTACACTCGATGGATAAATTTTGCTTGCATGATGAGTTGTGTTAGAGATTTGAGTAGAGGGAGGTCGAGGTTGTTACTCATGATGTCGTTAAGAACGTTGCATGCATGTGCAACCAATAATTAGATAAGGTTGTGTGAATTACCAACAATTTTTAAGTTCAGAAGTGTAATATGAATATGAATTTGGGTTTGGATAGCTTAGTCAATTAGAGAAAGGAATAGATATGATTTTAAAGCTTCATATATATGCCTTGCTCTAATTGACTAATTGAGTCTAGTAGAGATTGATTTATTTTTGAAGGAGAACCAACTATCTTGGATCAGTTCAATGGTTAAATTCCAGGTGTCCGTTAGTGTTGTGTACTCATACATCACATAGGGTCAATTTCTCGATCCAAGAACCAATTGGACCTTCCAAAAGACATGGATTTCAGACATTCCAGAGAAGCTAAAGTGTTTTTTATGGTTGGTGGTCCACAACAAGATTCTTACATGGAAAAACCTCCTCAAAAGAGGTGATGGGTCCAACCCCCTTGTCACACTTACCAACATTAATAAAAGGATAATGAATGAATTTAAATGATGGGCAGTTTGAATAAATGTGATATTTGTTCATTCGACGGTTGATTACAATGATTTAATATTGATTTGGGTTCCAGCACTTATGATTTGTACCCGCGCTAATGGTTATTGGACAAGTGTCCACTCCTCGAAAACTTCACTCCCGCTTTGGTAAGAGGTCCTCAAACCTTATCTCCCGGTCATTTTTCTCCTCGAGCTGTTGAGGTTGAGGGTTCTGCAATATGGTTCTTCTATGCAGTTTTCTCTGTAAAATATTATGCGGCCTCTGGTATTCTGGCTCGGCTCTTGACCTGGAAACTTGTTTGGCTTCTCCGTCTGCTAAGGGACTCTTATTTGACATTGGTTTTTCCTTTGTTTGTTTCTCTGTCTGGTGCTTAATCTCTTTGTCGAGTTATGGACAATAGCTTTCCTATTAGGATTTGGAACTTTTCTGTGTACAAGGTTTATATTAGTTATTTAGCTGGGCTATGCGACTACTCTTGTCTTGTCTTCTTCTATGCAACTGTTCATTGAGTTCTCTGGTTACATTTCTTTGTTTCGTGGACAAGTTGCGGTCTCAGGGTCTTTGGTTTCAGTTTCTTCCACAATGTCAAGGTAATTCTTCATTCCCTTCTATCATTTCTTTCTTCTCTTCATGCTTTTTAACTGACGCACTTGCTCCTTCGTGAGCAGAGTGACCCTTGGTGGCTGCAATGTAGGTGCCCTATCTTTGTAAGGTAAGTTCGAACCCTTATCTCATTATTTTCTTTCAGTCTCTTCTTTCTCTGCCACAGAATGCTCACAAATTTCTGTTGGTGTTTGTTGTTGCACGTGGTTTCATTCTGGAGGGTTTTGGTCTCGGTTTCTCGGCATGCTGGCTAGACCTGGGTAGGGTCGCTCCTTATATTTCGTATCACTTGTTTTATGTTCACCGTTAGTTAGGGTTCAGAAGTCTACTATGGAGACCTCTTTTTTTTTTACAGTCCGGCTATATGTAGTCAAGGTTTATTTGGCTTGCAATGTCTCGGGTGTGGATAGTTGCTGTAGTTTTTTTTGGTCAGGGTTTCTAAACCTATCTACTATGACAAATTCATTGATATTTGTACAAAGTTATTTGCATGGACTATATGTATATTTGAACAAAGGTTTTGTGACTATATGTAAATAAAACAAAGAGGGTTTTTTTTCTTCAGAATTACCTGTGTGATTTATCTATCTCAACCGTTCGAAAATGCATCCGTCTTGTCTCTACCTTTGATGCTCAAAATGAATAAAACGTCCAGGATTCCTCTGCGCTCTTTTGATTGACAAATTCTGGAATTGTATGCCCTCGTTTCTGCAACGTACTCTGTAGTTATGTTTGCAAGCTTGCTTTGATTTATTGACCTGCTTTAATCCATACAAATAGAATCCATATATGTGTACATGCTTGTGGAAAAAAGAAAAATAGAGAATGTGATTTCCCTGTATCAGGGAATTTAACAGGATGATAGATAGATAGGCAGTTATAGGATATTAGAAAATAGTTTGTGTGCTCAGAGATATTTTATATTTCCCCTTCTCAAAAAGTCAAACCTCTTACAATTGCATTCTATCTCTTTTCAATAATTGTCTGGAAACTGTTTTCTCCTAACTGTTGTTGGTTACATTCTATTGGTTACATTTTTTAGTTTTAAAACTATTTATTGTCCTGTGTTACAACTTATAAAAGTTGACATGAAAATAAAAATAATTACTTGCAACAATTTGACTAATTAATCCTCTACCTTCCTAAATATTGTTGTTTACTAAATTAAAATAACGCAAAAAAATAACTACAATGTTCACTTAGCAATTTCCTTTTCAGTCCTCTCAGAGACCAAATAGCCTTTTGTCATGATGACCCATCAGCTAGATGCTCTTGCATCATGCTCCTGGGGTAAGAAAAATTCATGGCTCTGTTCCATGAGCTCCTCCACAGAATAACCCGCCTTCTGTATTTACGTCGCGTCGAGCCATGAATTGTCCTCGATTCGATGGTTCTTCTACTTGACAAGGTATCGTAGATACTCCTTCCTGCAAGTCCTCTTGGCCACCTGTGTGTCGAGAATCTTCTCGATCTCATGGGGTTGAGTCGAAGGCGTGTGCCTCATCCAAGAACTGTCTTCAACTTGGTGTCCCATTCTAGCCATACCACACTGTCATCTTCCGGGTTGGTAGTATATGGGAACAGGTTTGCCATGTTGAAAATAGGCGATATGCCTATATCTAGTGGCAGTTGTATCTCATAAGCGTTGGCTGAGAATTTACGCAAAATCTTACAGGGACCAATCTTCTTGAATTTCAGCTTGTTATATGCACCCATAGGAAACCGTTCTTTGCGTAAGTGTGCAAGGACTTCATCACCTACATTGAATTGTACTTCCCGTTGCTTTAGGTCTGCCCGTTGTTAGTATTTCTGAATGTTGTCCTACAACTTTGATATCACCTATTCGTGTAGTTCATTCATCGCTTCGGCAAAATCTTCCCCATCAGTACTTCGTTTCTCCAACTTTCCTAGATCCCGCAACTCATGTATTCCGCAAGGATGCATGTCGTAGTACATGATGTAAAATGGATTGTGTCTGGTGCTGCGGTTCGGTGAATCGTTATAAGCAAATTCTGCCTGAGCGAGCGCACGATCCCATAACCATGAATTTTCCCCAATCAAGCTCCATAACAAGTTCCCCAAACTCCTGTTCACCACTTCCGTTTGCCCATCAGTCTGCGGATGGTATGTAGAGCTGAAGTTCAATTAAGTGTCCAACTTCTTCCACAGGGTGTGCCAAAAGTGTCCCATGAATTTTACGTCCCTGTCAGAAATAATAGATCTGGGTAGTCCATGTAATCTAACAATATCCATGAAAAGCAGGTGAGCTACATGAGTGGCATCACTAGTTTTTCGATAAGGGATGAAATGCGCCATTTTTGAAGACTTGTCTACCACCACCATCACTGAGTCGTAACCTTGTTGCGTTCTAGGTTGTCCTAAGACGAAGTCAATGCTGACTAAGTCCCATGGTCTACATGGAATAGGCAGTGGTGTGTAAAGTCTGGTGTTTTGACTATGTCCTTTCGCCAATTGGTAGACTTTATATCTACTCACATATCGTTGCACATCCCTTCACATTCTTGGCCAATAATAGAAGTGTCCGAGCTGATCCAAAGTTTTTTCTATGCTGAAATGTCCTACTAGACCTCCACTATGCTTCTCCCATATAATATTTTCTCTCATCAAACAATCATGAATACATAATTGTCACCCTCTAAACAATAGCTCCTCCTGCAAGTTGTAGTCCAACCATGGAATATTGTTCCTCAGCTTGGGATTTTGATAGGCTTCATAGGATTCTTTGAAATCCGTTTCGGTCTGATACAAGTCTTTCAAATGCTCGAAACCAAACACTTGTATCGTACTTTCCTCTAAGAGCAAGGCTCTTCTGCTCAATGCATCTGCCACCTTATTGGCCTGCCCGTTGATGTGTTTCAACACAAAGGTGAAACTCTGCAAGTACTCAACCCATTTGGCATGCTTGTGGTTCAATTTATGTTGTTGCATCACATGTTGTAGTGTTGAATTATAAAAAAATAACACAAATTCACTCCCCAACAGGTAATGTCTCCAATGCTTCAGAGCTTAGACGATAGCATAAAATTCCTTTTCATAGAAGGAATACTTCTATCGGCTATCATTCAACTTCTCACTGGAGAATGCAACAGGTTTGTCTTCTTGGTTGAGTACAGTGCCAATAGTTGTACTGCTTACATCACAGCGAACCTGGAAAAGCTTATTAAAATATGGTAACGTTAAAATTGGCCTTTCTGTAATTTTCTTCTTTAGGAGCTGAAAGCTTTCCTCTGCTACCTTGGTCCAACAAAAAGGTTGACTAGCCTTTTTAATAGTGTCCAACATAGACGCACAGATTTTACTAAAATTTCTTATAAATTTGCGATAAAAACTCGCCAGCCCATGAAAGCTATGTACCTCAAACAAGCTTTTTCGAGATGGCCAGTTAATGATTACTGTAATCTTTTTTGGGTCCATCTTCAACTCATTTTCTGCAATTACAAAGCCCAGATAAACTAGTTCTCTTTGTAGGAAAGTACATTTTTTCAAATTTATCAACAATTTATTCTACTCCAATTTCTCCAGCACTCTTCGAACATGTTGAAGGTGCTCCTCTTTAGTCCTACTGAAAATTAATATGTCATCAAGGTACACTATCACAAACTTGCTGATGAACTCTTTCAAAATTTCGTTCATCAATCTTATAAAAGTACCAGGGGCATTACTCAAACTGAACGACATGACCAGCCACTCATACAACCCTTCATTAGTCTTGAAGGCTGTCTTCCACTCATCTCCTTCCCTAATTCGGATCTGATGATAGCCACTCTTTAGATCAATCTTCGTGAAGTATGTTGCCCCACTTAGGTAGGCCATCGTATCATCCATCCGTGGTAGGTCAACCTGTACCTAATGGTGATTTTGTTGATGGCCCATGAATCCGTGCACATCTGCCATTCTCCTCCTTTCTTGGGAGTGAGAACTATTGGTATTGCACAAGGGCTCAAGCTTTCCCTTATCAGCGCTTTATCTAGCAATTTCTGCACCTGTTTCCTCATCTCCTCATTATCTTTGGGGCTCGTCCGATATGCTACCTTATTTGGTAGGCTTGCTCCGGGTATAAAGTCGATATGATGAATGATGCTTCTTTTGGGAGGCAACTTTTCCGGTAAATCATCAACTACAATGTCACTGAATTCCTACAACATCTCCTAAATTTCTGCAGGCAAATCAGATATTTCTATGTGCAACAGCACTGTCTCTTCCCTCCTCACAACAACATAGTTCAATTCACTTTCCTCAATCTGTTTCACAAACTGTTTTCCACCTATTAGCAATGCTTTCGTCTTGCTTGCTTCTGTTGTCTCCTCTTCCTTGATGGGTACAAGCGTATGCTTGATTCCATCTTTAACAAACTTGTAGCAGTTCATTTTCCCATCGTGTACTACCTTCCGATCATACTGCCATGGTCTTCCTAGCAGTATGTGACACACGTCCATTGGCATAATATCACAGATAACTTTGTCTTTGTACCTGCAAATGTGAAATTCAACCTCACACTATTCATCAACCAACAGCTAGTGGCCTTTCTGTAGCCACGACACCTTGTAAGGGGTGGGGTGCTTAAGCCGCTTCAAACCCAAATTCTCTACCATCTCGGTGGCAACCAAATTATTTGTACTCTGGCTGTCGATGATCAATTTTCAACACTTTCCGTGTGATTTGCAAACTATCTGGAATAATCCATTTCGTTGGGTCTGTTCAGCTGTTTCTTTGGTTGGTTTCAGTAACACTTTGTTCAGAACTAAGGCCTCCCCCATTTCTGGCATATTTTCTACTTCTTGGGGCGATGCCTTAGATTCCTCAAGCTGTGCAACAAATTTTCCTCTCTGGCCAGCTTGTTCTGCTTCAGGGCATTCAAACGATCTGTGCCCCCACTTGTGGCACTTGTAGCACTGATAATTTGCTCTTGTACCTCCGCCATTCCCTCTTCCTCGCTGATATGGCCTGCCACCTGTAGTGCTATCTCATTTTTCTACTGTTCCTGAAGCCTTGGAGCTGTTGTCGTCTTCGCTATTACTGGAAATTTGTCCTCTGCCATAGGACTGTCCTCGTCCTCTACCGGTTCCCTGTCCTCTCCTAGCATTTTGTTTTCTAGTAATCTTTTCCTCAGCCTTCACAGCACTCTGATAGGCTTCTTCTATATTTCTCGGGGAAAGAATGTTGATTTCATCCAGTATTTCCAGTGTTAAACCATTTATGTATCTTGCTGTCTTCTCCGGGGTGTCATCGGTATAACTAGCTCTCAAGTTCACCAGGTAGAATTCTTCTGTATACTCCCTCACTTTCATCCCTTTTTGTCTTAAATTCTACACTTGTCAATACAGTGCAACCTGGTAATCCTTAGGCAAAAATCTGCCTTTCAGTTTGGCCACCATCCTCGACCACTTCTTTATCGATAACTTGTTCATCCTTCTTCTCTCGGCTTGGACATTGTCCCACCATAGGGCTGCATGTTCCTTCAACTTTGTTGCAGCGAACTTGACTCTTTGGTCCTCGCTGACCTCTTCACTTTCAAAATACTTGTCCAACTCGCTCACCCATCCAACAGAACTTCTGTGGACAGGATGCCGTCATAATTAGGAATCTCCGGTTTGGGCTTGCTGTTGGCCAACATAACCGACCTCAACAACCTCATATTTGGTCCTTCCTCATCTGATCCATATGTTATAATGGTGGCTTCTTCCTCGCTATCATCTCCTATTTTTGGATCCCTTCTTCTTCCTGCTTCCACTGCCTCCAAACGAGCAGTAAGGATCCTTATTTCTTCCCTCAGTCCTTCATCTGCTACTCTGTGCACACCTCTCCCACATCCTCATCTTCCAACTTCCATATCCTGGCACTTTCAATTTCTTGCTCTGATACCACTTGATGGGTCCAACCCCCTTGTCACACTTACCAATGTTAATAAAAGGATAATGAATGAATTTAAATGATGGATAGTTTGAATAAATGTGATATTCGTTCATTCGGCAGTTGATTACAATGATTTAATATTGATTTGGGTTCCGGCACTTATGATTTGTACCCGTGCTAATGGTTATTGGACAAGTGTCCACTCCTCGAAAACTTCACTCCCGCTTTGGTAAGAGGTCCTCAAACCCTATCTCCCGGTCATTTTGCTTGTCGAGCTGTTGACGTTGAGGGTTCTGCAATATGGTTCTTCTGTGCAGTTTTCTCTGTAAAATATTATGCTGCCTCTCGTATTCTAGCTTGGCTCTTGACTTGGAAACTTGTTTGGATTCTCTGTCTGGTAAGGGACTCTTATTTGACACTGGTTTTTCCTTCGTTTGTTTCTCTGTCTGGCGCTTAATCTCTTTGCTGAGTTATGAACAATAGCTTGCCTGTTAGGATTTGGAACTTTTCTATGTACAAGGTTGATATTAGTTATTTAGCTGGGCTATGCGACTGCTCTTGTCTTGACTTCTTCTGTGCAATTGCTTGTTGAGTTCTCTGGTTACATTTCTCTATTTCGTGGACAAGTTGCGATCTCAGGGTCTTTGGCTTCGGTTTCTTCCGCAATGTCAAGGTAAGTCTTTGTTCCCTGCTATCAGTTCTTTCTCCTCTTCACGCTTTTTAACTGATGCACTTGCTCCTTCATGAGCAGAGTGACCCTTGCTGACTGTAATGTAGGTGCCCTGTCTCTGTAAGGTAAGTTCGAACCCTTGTCTCATTATTTTCTTTCAGTCTCTTCTTTCTCTACCACAAAATGCTCACAAATTTCTGTTGGTGTTTGTTGTTGCAGGTGGTTTCATTCTGGAGGGTTTCGGTCTCGATTTCTTGGCGTGCTGGCTAGACCCGAGTAGGGTCCCTCCTTATATTTATTGTCACTTGTTTTATGTTCGCCGTTAGTTAGGGTTCAACAGTCTACTATGGAGACCTCTTTTTTTTTTTTTTTTTTATAGACCGGCTATATGTAGTCAAGGTTTATTTGGCTTGCGATATCTCGGTT